>APFE031647231.1:1381-30638 GCA_000404065.3 Pinus taeda | reverse complement strand
TGGATCCATTAGGGTTTGATGATATTATTGCAGATTGATGTAACTTGACAGAGTACATTGCTAGGGTGTGTTAATGAGAAGAAAGGTTTATGATGCAGAGATATCATGTATTATCACGAGCAGAGACTTGATGATTTGTGTCTTGATATTAGTTTTTTGGGGCAGCGAACTTGATGCTACTAGAATTGAGGGTTTGTTATTGACGAGATTGATAGATGGTTTACTAGTGAAATTGATTCAGAAATGATTTTGTATCAGATTATGATATGTCTTGTCGAGTGTTCGTGGATCCAGTCTAAAAATTGTGAATGTGTTATGTCGTGGTGAGCTGAAGGTTGGAGCCTTCGGGGCAAGTGGCCACTTGTTTAGCAGGGTGGCAGGGAGATACAAGATAGGAGAGTGGAGTCTCCTATAGGTTGGAACCTAAGAACACTTCGAGGCAGTAGGGTTGTGCTAAGGCAGGTTGGACCCTGCACAGGACGTTGCGTCCTTCCAGTCGGAGCTGGTAAACAGGGTGCTAGAGCATCCTTCAGGCTGGAGCGTGTAAACTAGGGCATTGGAGTGTCCTTCCAATCAGAGTTGGTAAACACGATGTTGGACCATCCTTCAGGTTGGAGCCTATAAATTAGGGCGTTGGAGCGTCCTTCCAGTTGGAGTTGGTAAACAAGGGGTCGGAGCCTCCTTTAGTTGGAGCTGAAAATCTTGGAAGTCGGAGATTCCTCATTGATGTAAATTTATTGAAGACAAATATTAAAAAGCGTTCGGTGGTTTTTCTCCCAAAAGGATTTCCACCTAAAATTTTTTTGTCTATTGTCTTCCTTATCATGCATTGCGGAATGGTGTTGTTTACTATTCATGTGATGTTGATTTATGTTTGATCTAATGTTAATGATAATTAATGCTTTGTGAAGTTAAAAATGTTAATTGAAGAGAAGTATTGATTCACGCCCCTCTCAGTATTCCCAACAATTGGTATCAGAGCAGGTTCCTTCAGTTGCAACTTGACAGCTGGAAGGGAGATCTCAAAGTGCAAAGATGGGAACGTCAAAGAATCAAGTCGCCAAACATTCAAAAGAATCTAAGGAAGACTCCAGTATTGCAAATAATCAACTTGGTTATCCAACTGTTGAGTTCAATGAAGCCAAATATGAAATATGGGAATCCAAAATGTAAGTTTATTTGAAAGCTCAAGGATGTGATGTATGGTGCTTTATTCTGTTTGGAGACACATATGCTGACAAATCTAGAAGGTACAATACGAAAGCCATGAAGGTCATTCTTGATGCTCTATTAGTCTCTGTAAAAGCTAAAGTTGATTGATGCTCGTCAACCAAAATTCTTTGGAAGAAGCTCCAAGATCTCTACTCAAAGATGCATGTAAGTCAAGTGTTGTTTTTCCATGACCTTGGTGTCTAGGATAGAATCTTAAATCATTGACGCTACCAAACCAAGAATCACAATAAAGCTACTTTGCACAATAGAATATAAACAATAGTAAATCTACTAGTGCACAAATTATATCCAACCTTTAACACAAATTATGTACAATAACCCAACTTTTTTATATTAATCCAACTAATATAATACAACAGTTTAGGGCTCCTGTACTAGTGATAATGGCCCTCATACATCCACTGATACAAGAATACAAAATTCAGGCTTGGTGTTAGTCCATCAACAACCAATCTACCCTCAACAAGATACTTTGACCATCTGGTTGTCGCATGCTCTCTTAGCTCCTCTCGGTCGTAACCTGTACCTACCCGGTCCTTCGACTCCCGATCTGCAGCACTGCCTCTATCAACGATCCAAGTCCATCTGGCCACCGAACCTCAGCTATCCAATTTGCTCACTAGATGTGCCTTAGTCCATCAAGGGCACAACACATCGAGACTCCTATCGAGTTGTTCACAACTCCATTTGTGAACAACTCACAACTGGCCACTACTTCTCCTTAGCTACTCAGGGACTTCAGCCCACTATAGTCTTCCTGCATTGCTCCAATGAAGACCAACATGTTGATTTGGAGTAGCATTGTATGTGCTCTAGCCATGAAAATTGGGGGAGAGGCTAAAGCACATGAGATCTCCAAGACCCATAAATTTTTTTGGAAAATTCCATCCGAAAGAAGAGTTATTAAAATAATTAATATTTTTAATGAGTTCCTAAGTCTAAATTTTAGAAAATAAAAATATTAATGGGTATTAATAAAGATAAGGATGAGAAGCTTCTAAGAGACGAAGATCAAGTCTATTTTAATCTTAGTCATTGATTAGGGACTTAATCTTGGTCGTTGATTCATCAACAAGAAAAGTATAAGATAAGGCTTGAGGGTCAGTTGGAGATATACTGAGAGACCAGTCAGTTCAATTTCAGGAGTGGGGCTTGCTGAGAAATTTGAACTAGAAGACTGGACTGCAGCAAGAGGTAACGAGTACGTAACAAAGAGGCAGGGACAGTGTCGGAGGACCAGCGCAGAGGTCAGAGAGGCAGACGCAGAGCCACTAAGGAAGACGCAGAGGCAGCTGGACTGCAGAGTGACTAGAGGGCCTGCGTGGGTGACGCAGAGGCCAAGTGCTGACGCAGTGAGGCAGAGTGCTGACGCAATGAGGCAGGGAGCTGTGCAGAGGCTGGTTGGACTGATGCTGAACCTAGGGGAGGTGTCGAAAGATTTATCTCTGTTGGGTGAGCCAGTTTGGCACCCTAGTTGTACTCAAGAAAAGCTGATTAATAAAATCCTCCTTTGCTGCACCGATTTTCCTGCATAGGATTTTTCGAGGACAATTGTCCAAAATAATTGTGTTGATGTGTTTGATTCTTGTGCATGTATTTTGTTTCTGTATAATGGTGTGATATCTGCAGTAGAATTTATTTTATATTGTTAGAGAAATTTCGGCGAAATCACATACAAAATCATTTGTCGACGCGTTTCGAACCAACCAGTGTGGTTCATCGTCAGGACAAGTTGAAGAACCGATCGAGCTTAGCTTGTTAAATAGTATGGCAGAGACTCCAACGGCTATATTGACAACTGCTACTTCTAACCTTATGACCCCAGACAATAAATAATATTCTTGCTATATTATTTAATTACTATTATTCTTAGAAAATTGTTAAAATACGATTTTAACAATTTTCTAAGAATAATAGTAATTAAATAATATAGCAAGAATATTATTTATTGTCTGGGGTCATAAGGTTAGAAGTAGCAGTTGTCAATATAGCCGTTGGAGTCTCTGCCATACTATTTAACAAGCTAAGCTGGATCGGTTCTTCAACTTGTCCTGACGATGAACCACACTGGTTGGTTCGAAACGCGTCGACAAATGATTTTGTATGTGATTTCGCCGAAATTTCTCCAACAATATTATGGATCATAGAAGTCTAAATTCCTTATTTTAATATTTACGGAAGGGATTTCGTAAATAACTTATTTGAAAATAAGTAGGTAAAATAAATCAATTGCTACAGTAATAGAATTTTCACACAACATAGGGCACAGAGAGCTACCACCTATCACTGCAATATGTCCATCCCCCACAATCAACACGGGTTAGGAGGATTGCTCATCATCTGTTGTGGATGTCCTTCTCCGCACACAAATCTAGGGTTGCACAAACTGCTCCTAGTTAATCAGACCCATGAGCTCAACAACTGCCACTCTAGTAACCACCTAAGTCCATGAAGATGGTGCACATCGGGCTCCAACTTGGGCACTATCATGCTGTCCTCCAACGGACCATAAATGCCCAATCCACTATCCACACTTGGTCCACTCTCACGCTTCCCTCCAACAAACCACGCGTGACCAATCCTCGTTGTAGCATCTGCTCTTGGTTAGGGCATCCAACCACCTAGGAAACTCTTCCTCTTGGCTACTAACAAACTTCCAAACTGTCCTCTCCTAGGACACCAACCACTAGCATCAATTCAACCTTAACACATCAATACAATACATACCTAGCCCTGTGCAACTTATGCATTACCCTGGTGCAGTCTGCTACACGCTCAATCCTCACTCGTGTTGCTTGCACTTGTGTTCGTGCACTCGCGGTCCTGCACTCACGCGTTCCTTCACTTGCATGTTCCTGCACTCGCGTTACCAGCACTCGAGTTGCCCGCACTCGCGCTGCCTTTCTTTATGTGTAGACTATGAAAGTGGCTTCTTCGATGTGTTAAATGACTATCCTCCACCTTATATTTATACACAAAACAAGGGCTCCATCAAATCACATGTGTGGGCTTGACAACTTGTCACAAGGTCTCTAAACGTCTAGCCGAACTTGACCAAACCCACACATTAACTTCAAAAAATAATATCTTCACAAGGAAAACTCAAAATTTGATGATTTTCATTGCGTTGGATTTGTCCAATAAACCTCATGCATTCACACCCACAAGCTCAGGTGGAAAGCCCACATGCTTGGGTTCCATGCCTACAAGTCACACTTGTGTGCCAACCCCTCCACAACCCTCAAGCCTAGGGTTTGGAGTACCTCCCAAGCTACAAATCTCAACACTCCCTCTTAGCGAGGGAGCTACTTTCAACATTAGGAAATCTCCATTAATATCACCGGCGACACTAGCCCATTTTACGTCCATTACTGCAACATACTCTATAGAATGAACCCTAAAATCTCAATAGTGTCTCTGCCTCATCACATCTGAACCTGAAGATCCCAAACCTCCATAGGGTTGCTCCCTCTGAGCCTACATGATCTCCATTAGCTCAGTCCTATAAGCACTTATCCTCTTGGATCAAATACCACTCGCGTAAATCCCTCCAATCTCAAATATGCAGCATCACGATCCAATGAAGCCTCTAGCCTACCAATATCTAGTCCATCACATGAAGCAATATCAATCATCCTGATCTCATCCATGCCAAAGCAATCCTCGAGTTGTCCCAACGATCCATGGAAAATCAACGAAAGTCCATGATCAGTAATCTTCCCTACGACAAACTGTTGTTCACCGAGCTCTCCACCGATCCACTAGAACTCCCAACCAATCTCGCTGCCAAGCTAGTCAATACCACATCTCCATGTCTTCAGTAGAACCCTCCGCTCCATGATCTAGACACCCACAACTCTCTCTGAGTTGCTTCGTTGTGCACCCTTTGATTCATTGTCCCTCAAACTTCAAAGTAGCTCAGACATGCTCTAATACCATGTTTTTCCATGACATTGATGTCTAGGATACAATCTTAAATCATTGATGCTACCAAACCAAGAATCACAACAAAGCTACTTTGCACAGCGAAATATAAACAACAGTAAATCTACTAGTGCACAAAATATACACAACTTTTTACACAAATTATGTACAATAACCCAACTTCGTTTTATTAATCCAACACAGTCTAGGGCTCCAGTACCAGAGATAATGGCCCTCATACATCCACTGGTACAAGAATACAAAATTGAGGCTTGGTGTCAGACCATTGACAACCAATCTACCCTCAACAAGATACTCTGACCATTTGGCAGTCGCATGCTCTCTCAGTTCCTCTCAGTCGTACCCTGTAATTGCCCGGTCTTTCGACTCCTGATCTTTACTAAACCTCAGCTATCCAATCTGCTCACTAGTTATGCCTTAGTCCATCAAAGGCACAACACATCGAGACTCTTGTCGAGTTGTTTACAACTTCGTTTGTGAACAACCCACAATTGCCCACTTTTGCTCCTCGGCTACTCAGGGACTTCAACCCACTATAGTCTTCCTGTGTTGCTCCAATGAAGACCAATATAGGGCACGAAGCCATGCCACCTATATGATGTGGATGTCCTCCTCAAAACACAAGTCTAGGGCTGCACAAACTACTCCTAGTTGATTAGACCCATGAGCTCAATAACTGCCACTCTAGCAACCACCTAAGTCCATGAAGATGGTGCACACCGGGCTCCAACTTGGGCACTATCACGCTATCCTCCAACAGACCATAAATGCCCAATCCACTATTCACACTTGGTTCACTCTCACGCTGCCCTTCAATAGACCACGAGTGACCAATCTTTGTTGTAGCATCTGCTCTTGGTTAGGGAATCCAACCACCTAAAGGAACCCTTCCTCTTGGTTGATAACAGACTTCCAAACTTTCCTCTCTTAGGACACCATCCACTAGCATCAATTCAACATGAACACATCAATACAATACATACCTAGCCCTACGCATCTTCTGCATCACCCTAGTATCGTAGCTCAGCCCTCACTCGTGCTACCTGCACTCGCACGTTCATGTACTTGCGCGTTCCTGCACTCACACATTCCTGCACTTGCACATTCCTATACTCGTGTTCCTGCACTCGCGTTCCTACACTGACGCGTTCCTGCACTCACACGTTCATGCACTTGCGCGTTCCTGCACTCACGCCGCCCACACTCGTGTTGTCTTTCTTGATGTGTAGACTATGAAAGATGCTTCTTGGATGTGTTAAATGACTCTCCTCCAACTTATATTTATACACAATACAAGGGCTCCATCAAATCACATGTATGGGCTTGACAACTTGTCACAAGGCCTCTAAACGCCTAGCCGACCTTGACCAAACCCACACAATAACTTCAAAAATTAATATCTCCACAAGGACAACTCAGAATTTAATGATTTTTGTTGTGTTGGATTTGCCTCAACGTCTTCTATCAACTCCATCCATCACATGTCCAATAAGCCTCATGCATTCACACCCACAAGCTCGGGTGCAAAGCCTACATGCTTGGGTTCCACGCCCACAAGCCACACTTGTGTGCCAACTCCTCCAAACCCTCAAGCCTAGGGTTTGGAGTACCTCCCAAGCTACAAATCTCAACATCAAGATGAAAATAATGATGATGATCATGATCCAATTAAAGAGGATTCTCAGACTGGAGAATCTGACAATGATGAAGAGTAACAAGTAGTTGACATGAACACAGAATTGATTTGTGCCTTATGTGAGCTTAGTAAAGCAAGGAAGTGAAATTAGATATTTGAAGAAGAAGTTGCCTTTCTAAGGCTTCAAGTGCAAGAAGCAAAGAAGAATGAGGAAACCTTGACAAGCAAATTAGAGGATTCAGTTCAGAGGTAAGAAACCAGATTCACTCAAAACCGCTATCATGTCTTTAATCCCATGAATCGGACACGTGTCCTTTGAGCGTGCCCAACTTGTGGGATTCGATGGACACGCAAATCCTTCAAGTGTGCCCAGCATGTCCCGATTTCAAGACACGTGTCCCCTGGAAATGCGTGTCGCGCAACCCAGAAAGCCCGGTTTTGGCTCATTTCTCCCTCATTATTTTGTGTCTCTCTTGCTGCGGGTGTGTGGGAGCGACTAGCAAAGGGTTTGGGAGCATTTTGGAGGCAATTCAAGCAACATGTAAGTGCATTTTGCTTCTATTTTTTTGCATTTTTATTACAGCAGTTTGCATGTGCATTATTTTTACAAGTTTGTGCATTTTTTCTTTATTTTTTTACAGCATTCATGGCTCAATCAAGGGCAGCGAGGAAGGGGCAAAGGAAGGGGAAGAATGTACCCATTGGTGATGCCCCTCCTTTTCCAATTTCATCAGGGTCTGTAAGTGTTCCCTCTATTGGAAGTGGGGTTGCAATAGCAACTTCAAATGTTGAAGGAAGAATTAATTTAGAAAGATAGTCGGCTCAAGAAAAAAAATATCCCTTGTGAAAGTATGTCACAAGAGATCAAGGGTTAGGCAGAAAATTGAAGGGAGGAGGCAATGTTGCTTGGAAATGAAACTATTGCCACAATCATTTCAAGAGCACTTATTACCGTGTGAAAGGTCATTTGTTGGCTTTATCAGGTTGTGGAATTGGAGCATGTAGACAGGTGTCTTTAGATAAGAGGAAAGAAATGGAAAAAGAGGCCAATGTTGGTGTGGCAAGGGTGGCTACATTATCTAAAAAAAACAAGAATGATGATCTCCTTCCATTCTCTAGGAAAAGCAACAACAAATTTCCCTTTGAGAGTTTTGGTGGTTGTAACAGCCCTAGTGAAAAGTTCATGTAATAAAAGTTAATAAAGGAAAAATAAGACCATGGGTAAGGGACATATATTCCAAGTTGAATGTTGGGCAAAGATATCCTAGTGGGCATCACTGGATGTGTGTTTTGGCTAAGGAAAATTGCAAAGGCTAAGGCAAAAGCATTAAAAGACAAAAAGACATTTTTGGCACATTTATTTATGAAAATAAAGGAAATTAAGAGAAAAGGAAGGTAAAAGGTCACAGGTTGCATGTGACGAGGAAATTGAAGGAAAATAATGGAAAATGAAAAAATTAGAGGCCTCATGCATAAAAAGGCTTTTGAGGACCATGGCTTCTGTCAGTTCAACCTTTTGTCAATTCAAGTTTGGAGCGCTCTCTCTCTCTCTCTTGGTCACTTAAAGTTTTCTTGGAGCACTCTAGTTTGGAGCAAGCAAAGGAAAGGAAGGCAAGTAAGGAACAAGGAAAGGAAACTAGGATCAAGCAGCTTCAGCAGGAATACTTGCAGGTAACCTTTTGCATATGTGATTTCCTAGATGGTTTGGACATGCATGGCTTTGCATGTTGGTGTATGGTTCTCTTGTTGTCAGTGGCAAGGTTTTGCTGGGTTATGACAATGGATTTCAGCCTAGCCTAGTTTTTTTTCCGAATGCCATGGTATGTTGAGATGTTTATTTCGGTTTTTGAGCTTTGGTTTGCCGGATGGATTTCGAAATCCGGGGTGGAGGTGGTCTCAAGGTCCATTCCCAAAGGCCTAGGAATCCCTTGACCGGTTTTGGCGGGATACAGGGTAAATCCTAAGGGAGCAGTCTTGCTTTAGGGCCTAGTGATCCAGGTTTGGATTGCGGTAAAGCCTGAGAGACAAGGAGACGGAAAATTCCTCAAGAATAGTGATGGATTCTGGATGGCATTCCAAGTTTTGTTCGATTGTGATTGGAGCACCGGTTTTGGTGTGATCACAGTTTAATGAGGGTGGAGGTGGTTTAACCTCTAGATTCCCTTGGTTTTTCTTGGATTGGTTGTTCTATGAGATCCCACATTCATGCTTGGAATATGACACGGGGGTGACTGGCTGAAAGAGAGATTTGATTCAGCCATGTCTATGGTCGAGTGGCACATGGAAGTCCCAAACTTGGTCGGATTTTCCTATGATTAATAAAAAGCTAAGTTCCCTTATTTTTGCATTGATTTATATGTGGATTTAATGGTTGTCATATCTCTGATATTTATATGGTTTTATGTTGGTTATAAGCATGTTTGAAGACTAGTTCATGTCATGGTTATTTCATGTATTTACTCGTAACTGTTAAATGGATGGATGCAAGACCTAATTGATGATGTAGTAGTTCAATGGAGAAGGAGGTGATCCTTCTGGTTATGTTTCATAAGTTGTTTCAGTCGTTTATGCTCTATCTTGTATTCTAGACCTATAGGTTGCATTGATGCCGAGTGTTTGACAGAATGTCAGTCCCGGTTGGGGATGCTCAGGCCTAGTCCTGAGGATAAATTTTTATTGATCAACATTGTTATTATGTTTTTAATGAATTCTGGAAGTTACAACGAGTTCTGGGCAGAGGCCAGGATTCTGGGCTAGAAAAGTGGCTTAAATCCCAGGGTTGCTAGCACAAAACTAGCAGTTTTGGTCCACAGTCGCTGGCAGGCAAGCCTGTGAGAGCGACTTTGGGTTTCTGGTCGCTCCCTTTCCCATAGCATGAGAGCGACTATGGCATAAGAGTTGCAGAACAGCAGTGGGACCCAGGGACAGATTGTCTAAGTGGCTGACACATCTCTTGAGGATTTTGTTGATGATGTTGGATGATTGTATGTGATGTTCCATCAATTCCACTTCCTTAAGGGGACATAGGAGGTTGAATCTGATTGTAGTAGCATCTCTCCTCATGTTTACCTAGGTTGGCATGGTTACTTTGGGTAGACTTGGGAAGGAGTGTTACAGTGGGGGTGTGGGTCAAGCAGCAAAAACAAAGGTAGTGACACTTGGTCCAATGGACAAGATTTTTCAAAAAGAGAAATGGTAAGAGCTTGATCTCACCATTGCATTTTTTTCTATTAGAACTTCATATCCTTTGATGTTGCACGCTCACCTTTATTTATTGAGATGTGTTGAGCTCTAACTCAAGGGGCTCAATCAAAGTATGTGCCTCCTAGGTCAGAGAAGCTTAGAACCACATTGTTGACTAAGGAAAAGAAAGAGGTAGACAAAATGCTTGAGCCTATTAAATCAACATGGCCAACATTTGGGGTTAGTATTATTTCTGATGGATGGACAGATCCGGCACGCCACCCACTCATCAACTTCATGATGTCTTCCTTGAATGGACCAGTTTTCTTGAAATCAGTGGATGCACTTAGACAATACAAGGATGAACAATATATGGGTGAGTCGTTCATTAATGTTATTGAAGATGTAGGTGTTGATTCTTGTTTACAAATCATTACAGATAATGCACTTGTTTGCAAGGTTGTTGGCATGATTGTGGAAGCTATATATCCACAAGTATTTTGGACACCTTGCATTGTCCATTCGTTGAATTTAGCACTTAAATCTATTGCTTATGATGTGCTTGGATTGGAAATATTATCGAGGATGCATGACATATCTGTAATTTTGTACAAAATCATACAAATTTCCTCACAATCTACAAGGAGCAGTGTTGATAATATCGGCACGATATATCTACGATATTTTCGGCAAAACGATATATCGCAATATTTTCAGCAAAACGATATATCGCCGAGAAAATATCGCGATATTTTCTGTTTTGAATGTATCGCAATATTTTGAAAATATCGGCAAAATATCGCCTATGTTTAAAAATTTGAAAAAAAAATTGAAATTTTTATGCTTGCCGATATTTGCCGATATTTTCACCGATATTGCTGATAAGATGTTTTTTGGACCCTCGCCGATATTTTGTTTATACCGATATTATCAACACTGACAAGGAGTACACCAATCTATCATTGTTGAAGATTGCAGCTACACGGTTTGCCTCTTCATTCATCATGTTGAAGAGTTTGAGGGAGGTCAAGACCGCTCTTGGGGCCATGGTTATTTCAAAGTTTTGATCTTTTTGGAGAAAGACAGATCAAGCAACCTCAAAAAGAGTGAAGGACACAATGTTAGATGATGCTTGGTCAGAGAGGGAAGATCCACTTATTAAGATCATGGACCCTATCATTGCTTTGCTATGATTTGCAGATACAGACCAACCCATTCTAAGAGAGGTTTATGAGGGATGGGATTCCATGTTTGAGTCTATGAGGACCATTCTTTTACAAAGTGAGTGCCTCGAGTATGAGACATCATCAAAGGCCTTCCTCACCACCATACAGGATATTCTTGTCAGCAGATGGGACAAGAATTGCACACCTTTGCATTGTTTGGCTCACTCATTGAACCCAAAATACTACAGCCATGAGTGGCTCAATGGTGGACCTTCCCGCAGATTCCCTCCTCACATGGATGGTGAAATTTCACAAGGGAGGAAGGATGCGTTGAGGCGGATTTTTTAGGATAAATCATCCCTTGATGAGGTGGAGGATGCCTTTCCAAAGTTTTCCACTGGCACTAGTCGATTTGCAGGATATGATGTGATTAGAGACAAGGGGGCTAAAAATCCCTATTCTTGGTGGGAAACTCATGGGGCAACAAGTCCTCTTCTACGGCAATTAGCCATGAGGCTCCTCTCTAAGGTGACTTCATCCTCTTGTTGCGAGAGGAATTAGAGCAGATATGGGAATTTGTAGTGTCAAGAAGAGCAGGCTTGAGCAGTCCAGGGCAGAGACAATGGTGTATGTGATGTGCACACCAAACTTCGTCTTATTTACAGGCAGAGGGATGAGTGGTTGAAGGTAAAGACAAAGATGTGGGATGTCTTTCCTGATGATATGGGTTTGGACAACAGTGTTGAGTTCGCATTGACCAACTTGGATCTTCATGAGCCAATGCTAGAGCCTGTCACTTTTGATGATGGTGATATCGTTGAAGGGTCATCCTCCACACCAGCAGATGTAGAGATGACATTGGATACAAAGGAGGAGGATGCAGCAGAGGAGAGCAATGGTGACCATGACAGTGATGTTGATTTTGATGATGATGATTGATGAATCATGAGCTACCTACTGCCTTGTACTTATAGTTGTTTTATATTTGCTATTAGCATATTTCTATTTGCCATTGGCATTGCTACTACCTATGTAACACATTTTGATTTTGATGACTTAATGAGAAAACTGCAATTTGTCTTCCTCCTATTGGATCATTGATGAATTTGTCACAATTGTATTTGTATGCATAATGTTACTTTGTAAAACTACAAAATTTAAATTTACAATGTAGAATCTAGATCTATGCTTGAATTTGTATAATTAATGAGAATTTATGTAAGAAATATATATATATATATATATAACATGACCTACGTATCATGTTCTAGGGGGTCAACGTGCCTGTGTCAGACACTCAAATTTTGTCCCATGTCCCCATGTCAAGTGACTTAGGTTCAGAGGTACGAGGCAGAAATCAGTCAAAAGCAAAAGGAACTTGATGCAGCTCGAACTGAAATCAACAAGCTCAAGGAATGCCAAAAGGAACATTTGTAGGTTATTGAAAGGAAAGATCAAGAAATAACTCAGTTGAAGATAATGGAAAAAGAAGCCAGTAAATATCCATGCAACGAAGGTACAAGCTCCAAGTCCTTGCAGAGAAAAATTGACAAGAAGTCCGACAACAATATCCCTCAAAAGCCAAATCGAATTTAAGGACAAAAGAAGGTTGAAAATGTTGTTGCTCCAAGAAGCAATCAATGGGTTATACCTCCTCCAAGAAATAATACTTATGGAAGACGAACAAGACAAGACATCACATCCAGGTACCCTAGCATGTTTAATGGTTATTGTTTTTCATGTTCTAACTTTGGGCATATGCCTAGGGATTGCAAAATGTATGACAAGGTTGATTATCAAATACATTATTGAAACCCTAGAAGCAAATTTGCAATATCGCAAGACAAATTTCAAAATGACTTTGCCAGCAAAAAGTATAAGTCATTTGCTCCATCATTCAGGCCCAACATTGAATGTTACAAATGCCATAACTATGGGCATATGGCTTGCGATTGAAGATACAAGAAAACAAAAGCAAGAAGATGAAGTGGATGGAAAATTCTCTACAGTGATGCTTTCAGGTTTTGTAAAATCGAAAGGTCATGATGAATCTACAATGAAAGATGTCAAGGTTCAGGATGATCTGGTCGAAGAGCTGGCTCATAAATTATTTTGAAAAATCCAACATGATGACTCCTTGTACATGTAGGGGGATTCTATGTAGCAGCGGTTGCACACTTGAAAATCTATCTCTTGACAAGTTGACAATTGGCAAATATGAATAAGTCGTCAAAGCAGCATTCAGCATTATGGGCAGTTTCAGTGGAGTAGTAGTTTTGGCAAGCAAATTCAAGGACATAATTGCAAAAGGATTCGTTTCGTTAATGCACATTGACAGGTAAATCAAAGGTATAATCAGTTATGGGAACCCCTGCGAAGCATAGCATGTCAAGGGGAGATAGGTAGTCTATTGCAGCAAGCATCAAGAGAAACAGTTAAAGGAAGACAAGCTTTTTGTGGGAAGATATTTCATCAAGGGGAGTAACCTTTTTCCATTGACGTCAAAGGGGGAGAGAAATCAGGAAAAAAAGATCAGAGGCATGGAATCAAGAGGAGCAGTGATCACAGGGGGAGTAATTGTTTCCATCAATGACAAAGGGGTAGATTGTTGAATGGTGTTGTCATTGATGCCAATGTCGATCTTGAAGGCTCTTGATCTTTTTCTGGATTGCATTGATTGGAAGCTCCAAGCAACAAAGAAGAAGGAAAGCCTTCGAAGCCCCACCTTTGAAGACAAAATGACCAAGAAGATCAGGGTTTCTGAAGTCAAGATCACTGACATATGATGCTCCTCGTCGAGTCGATTCCAATGGTATATGGCACGCTTCGAGACTTCCCACGGTTTGAGAGATATGTTAAATTAAAGTTGATGCTCCCATCTTGCGGTCAAAATCCCCAAAAGATGATGATGTGGCGGCTTATTAGTAGCTAGAAAAATCATGAGGCCACAAGGGATTTTCATTAAAGTAATTTTTTGTGGTAAAAATATTTTTGGTTGGGTTTAAAATTTAGATTAAAAAGGCTCCATGCAAGGTGTAAGTCAGCCTTAATTTAATACGGAGTTTTGACTCCAATTATTAAATTAAAAAATCGAATTGTTTGTCCCTCCAATTAAAGGTCAGCTCCCACCTAATATGCAAGTCAACTCCCTCTTAGAAGCATCCTCCTTCACTATAAAAAGAAGCTTGTTTTCACCTAAAAAATATCGAATTGATTGATGATTATTTTCTCTAAATTATTCGACTTGGGGCAGTCAGATCCAATTCCAAGAGATAGTCAAAGTTTGAAGTCAATTTGGGTATATTTCTTTTGCTTGGTTTTGGGTTTCACTAGGTTCTCTCAGATTTGTTCAAATCTTCCTTGGAAAATATCTGGGACGATTCTGAGGCACTGCCTGTCTGTCTACGTAGTCCAAGTAGCTGTCCAGCCTGCCTGCCTGCATTGCCTACAGAAACTGTGCAGACATGAGGGACAAGCCTCTGTTGCCTGTCACTGCATTGTCTCGGGAAATTGCGCAGTTTTGCCAGGCAGTCGGCCTGTTGGACTGCTCTGCTCTCCTACTGAAAACTGCGCAGTTTTCAGCAACAGTCCTCCTACTGCCCAACACTCCACTCAGCCCAGAAACTGCGCATTCATGTCCTGCCTTGACTGTCTCCCAGAACTACACAGTTCTGACCAGTAGCTCCCGCAATTTGATCTCAGCCTCCTCCGGAAAATTATGCAATTTTCATTGCCAGTGCTTCCTATTGCCCACACTGCCTCCCTGGGAAAACTGCGCAATTTTTCCTCCTAGCTGAGCCCTCTCCCGCAAATGTCATTGTTGTCCCGGACTGCTCTAATCATCCTCCCAGTGACCTCTGCGCAGTTTTTCCTGACAGTGCTCCAGAGTCCCACATCCCGGCCTGAGTTGTGCTCTGCGCAGTCTCAGTACCTTCTCCTCCCTCCTTGTCACCCAGATTGATCACAGAAAACAATGCATCATGGTAGATTAGGAGATTTCTAGATTTGATGTCGTCTCATCATGAGTGATTGTAGAAGCAGGTACATGAATGGAACATGGCGCGACGACGAACAGGATGAAGAAGGAGCGCATGCTAGAAGACTTGCTCGCAGTTGGACGAACAAGCAAAGCATACCAAGTAGCAAGCGAAGGAGATACATACACATGCATGAACCATCAAGAAAATACCAAGACCATCAAAGACCTTGCACACTTCGTCATGCGAAGGTGAAGATATGATACACCAAGAGCATACTCATCACCCAGCAGCATAGCAGCTCAACACGGACATCACAGTCAGCATGTTCATGTCAGCAATGTCATGTCAAGTTGTGTCATGAGTCGTCTCAACCACATCACTACTATGGGCCATACTTGTTGTAATCAATGTAATGTAACGTGGAAGTCCAAGAGACCCACGGATGAAGTTGAAGAGTCATGTAAGTCGAATAGTCATAAGGGAAGTCGAAGAGTCACAAGGGTCAGTTCACCCTTGGATATGTATACCCCCTCATTTTACATGCAAAAGGACTTTTCACCTTGGCTCCTCCCACATAGCCTTGAGAGTCTGTAATCTTTTCTTTGAGGAGCAAGCAGTGGCTCCAACGCTCCACTTCTGGGGCTAGTGATGTATGGTGTACGAATGTGTCTTGGAACTTTCGCTTAATTCAAAAGCCTGTCACAAGCCAGTACATTTTCATGCATGCTTTGTATTCGTTTGTAAGACTATTCTTTAAACGCTTGTAATGCATGTTTGCTTAACTTGTACTAGGATAATTGAACTACTTCAGTTATTCTAGTGCATATATTGTTGAAGATGTGTTGTAATGGTTGCTATTGTTGACTCGTCTGTGTGAACTACTCCATTGGACACTAGACATATTCATTCTTGTATATTAGGAACTTAGACACAAGTTATACTAAGCACTCACCAGGCACATGTACCTCACTTTTTGAAGACCAAGTATATCACTCTCATGTGCTGACAAGTGAGAGCTAAGGCATATCTTTAAGATAATGGCAACTGGACCATCATACCGGATGGGACTCCTACACCAAATAGTGTGAGATCTAGTTGGAACTTCATACTGGGGAGATCCCCTAAATGTTGGCGAATCAAGCACCGTCAACAACAACTTAATTGGGGCCCAAGCCCACCAGAGGATCATATCGACAGTTGTAGGGGATGCGTTGAGAGCCATGGCTTTCCATCATGTGACAGAGCATTATCTCATGCCATGGGCAACCTCGGCACTTTCAGCAACTTGTTTATTGCCCCACATTATATGCGAGATGATGCACTTGGACCAGCAGTGCCCTCGGTCGGTTTAACATTGTATACAGGGTTTGGCAGTTGATCTGAGGCCCAAAGGAGGTTTGTCTCATCCTTGAGACATGGGAGGAAAAGCACCATCTTTCATGCCCTCATTTAGAGTTGTCTATAGGTTTATTTTACACCAGGAGACCCATGAGATCACTACTTGTGCCCCAGAGCCACTTTGGAGCACCACGTGATATTTTGCTTGGAGATCAAGGGGCTATCCCCTTGACCATCATTCATGGAGCCCTCTTCTTCATAAGGGCACCTTGAGGACTCGACTAGGCCTTCCGACGACCCTCCTACACCATTGCTTCATCATTTCGGCTTCATTTTGGATGGCTTATTCTACACTTTATGAGCTATTTGGCGGGCTTGTCACCAAAGTTATGTTATTTTGCACATTAAAATATTTTTTAGGGCATCTTATACTAATTCGAGCTACTTAGAGGATCGTATAAATAAAGGAGACTCATTTGTGAGAGCATCATCATCACATTTGAATATCTCTCTCTTGAGAATTTTGCACTTGTCTTTGGATGTCTATTGGAGCTCTTTTGATGCATTTCGATATTTTTGGGAGCTGAAATCTTGCTCTTTCTTGGAGCCACTATCTCGAACTTGGATTGGATATATCTCTTGTTATCTTGTAGGCACATTTTGTTGAAGATTTTTCCATGTAATAATGTCTAATGTGTGGAAATTTTGCAATGAGCTAGTATTTCTTGTGCCCTAGTTATTGAATATTATTGTAAAAATTGTTAGACTACAAATTTGTACATGCTACTCATTGAATAACAAGTAGATGAATATTCCTATTAGATTGAAAAATTGTTTTCTTCCATAAAAGTCCATAGATCTTGGGTGGGTAAATGCTAAAGAGTGATTGCTAGGGCATCACAATTTAGCCTCCCTAAAGACAAATTTTAATCGAATTTCAAATCACATAGACTCCATAGCCCAAGGGTAAGGCACTGGTCCAAGAAAATTTGGTGATTACCCTCCTTTTACTTCTCTTTTCTCATTCGTTTAAAATTTTGGCCCCTACCTTAGACGGATAGCTAGGGCTCCCTGCGAATTGAATTAGGGGAGGCCTTTTTCAAAACCGTTTGGACAAGGAATTGCGTTGGTGTCTCCCCTAGTGGCCCTCCAGTTTTGGAGCAATTCCACGGTCAGTTTGTGAGAAAACTCAAGCCCTAGCTACATCTTTGAAGGTTATCTTGAGCGTCTATGGTTGGTGGTCTTCTAAAGGGTCATTTGCATTTAAAACTTTGAGGAACCAATCATCCTTGACGCTATATATTCTATATATGTATTTATTTGGTATGACCTTATTTCACTCCTTTATTGAAGAGGGCTGCAAGAGAATGGCTTCCTTTTAATGGGTCTTTAAAAGAAAAATACTCACTTCACAGTATGATTATCTTGGCGACCTCCTTTGTATTCGTGAGCTCATTTCCATGGACTCTGTTACACAAACACAAACACCAGGGGAAAATCAACATTACATTTAGAACACTGCTATGTGCAAAATAGCAAGAAAATATCAGCATTACATTTACTGATAAGCTGTATGAGTGTTGTAGAGAAAATAACAAAACCAGAGCACTGCACTTTGTATTAAATGCAATTGCAGAAAGGAAAGCAGAGCATACCCTAAAGATTTGGGGTTTGGCCATTTGCAGGGAAAAACTGGGAGGTTTTATGGCTTGGCGAACCAACTCCAAAGCAGCTATTGCATCCTGTACAAACTCGGCCATCCCGACAGCAAGCTCATGTACCAAGTCGTCCTTGGGCATTCGACAGCAAGCTCTACACATTCGTCTATATTCCTAAGGTGGGCTACTTGATCCACCTTATTGTAGTGACTACTTCAATAACCACTCTGGATAAGGAGAAACTCACTCGATCTACTAATGATGTCCTTACTCCTGCTCCTGGCTTTGCTACGGGTGGCGTCTCTGAAATGAGTTATGCTCGAATTCCAACTCGATCTGCAACCTCTCTAGCTACTCTTTATGCTCCTGGCACGGAGTAAACTACTTATGGTTCTGGGTCAATGAAGTAAAAATTCGGATCATTCACTGGTTTATATTCAAATGCCTATGCCTTTGCCACTGCTGCTTAAACTCTAACTAGAAAAACGAAATCAGCCGGATCCGCATTATCATATATAACTCTAATATACTCCCACCTCTGCCAATGAGAGAGCCCAGTGAGCCTTTAGCGGGATAAGAAGGAGCAAGGCGAAACCAGGCGAGGTGGTAGAAATACTCGGTAAACTAAATAAGCAACTGGCGCTGGATCAACTGAACCTGGTCATAATGCTACCTTTTCTGTTGCTACTAGTCCCGAATAGGCTTTGAAACTAGAGGATACGCTGCTATCGCGTGATGACGTGAAGTCCAGTATGTGAGCTCATCGGACTTGTAGGATCACGAGCCTGAAAACCTAGAAAAACAGATGTCATCTCTTCACAATTTGCGCTCAATTCTAGAAATTTCATCTTCGGTTCTATTTTGAAACCCACGATATGAGCCCGCGCGTCTGATTGACTCTTATCGACCACATTATTTCACTCCTTTATTGAAGAGAACTGCAAGAGAATGCTTCCTTTTAATGCCTCTTTAAAAGAAAAATACTCACTAAACAGTTTGATAGTATGATTATCTCTGGGCGACCTCCTTTGTATTCGTGAGCTCATTTCCATGGACTCGCTCATTTCCATGGACTCTGTTATACAAACACAAACACCAGGAGAAAATCAACATTACATTTAGAACACTGCTATGTGCAAAATAGCAAGAAATTATCAACATTACATTTACTGATAAGCTGTATGAATGCTGTAGAGAAAATAACAAAACCAGAGCATTGCAGAAAGGAAAGCAGAGCATACCCTCCTTTGTAATCCTCCTTTGTATTCGTGAGCTCATTTCCATGGACTCTGTTACACAAACACCAGGAGAAAATCAACATTACATTTAGAACACTGCTATGTGCAAAATAGCAAGAAATTATCAGCATTACATTTGCTGATAAGCTGTATGAGTGCGGTAGAGATAATAACAAAACCAAAACTAGAGCACTGTACTTTGTATTAAATGCAATTGCAGAAAGGAAAGCAGAGCATGCCCTCAACATTACATTTAGAACACTACTATGTGCAAAATAACAAGAAAATATCAGCATTACATTTACTGATAAGCTGTATGAGTGCTGTAGAGAAAATAAAGAAACCAGAGCATGCACTTTGTATTAAATGCAATTGCAGAAAGGAAAGCAGAGCATACCCTAAAGATGAGAGGATTAGGGGTTTGGCAATTTGCGGGGAAAACTGGGCGGTTTTGTGGCTAGGCGAACCAACTCCAAAGCAGCCATTAAAACATGTATGTACCCAGTCATCCTTCGGCAGCCATTAAATCCTGTATGTACCAAGTCATCCTTCGGGCCTTCGACAGCAAGCTCCGCATATACCTAAATTGAAAACCCAGATGTCATCTCTTCACAATTTGCGCTCAATCCTAAATGTCACCTTCGGTTCTATTTTGAAACCCACGACACCGGCCCGCGCGCCCGATCGATTCTTATGGATGACATTAGATTACAACTTTTATTCAGCGATTCTCGTGCAACCTTTTAAAACGCTTTTTTCGAAGTTACTAAAAATGATTTTGTTAAAAAATTATTAATTTTTAAAGGTCTGAAAATGACTGGTAACTAATATACAAACACATCAGCACATTAAAATTTGTGCTCAACGTTTAAGTCTGTGTGAAGAATATTCCCCATACCTTTTCAACGCGTTCGGTAAAGAGAGTGGTCGGGAAAGATATAATGAAAACGATAGGTAACGAATAGGTAACGAATGTACACATCAGATCATCGAGATATGTGCCCAATGTCTTTGTCAAGAATATTCTCAACACCCTTACTATAAGTAGGAATGTGTGAACTAAAGTGTCTTTGTCAAAGATATTCTCAACACCATTTCCATATTTAGAAATTTGTCTAGCAACTAAACTCAAAAGTCATAAGCATGGCCAACCAAAACGGATGATGGAGAATCTTCTTATAATTGATTAAGAATTTTGTTCAGTAACATAGTTTTCTAAATGGATGGAACATTTTTGAAACTCAATTTTTTTTTAAAGCAATTCAAAATATTTTGTTAAATTTGAAATTTTTAAATGATATAAATTTTTAGGTTATTTTATAAAATATTAATTTTTAAAAATTTATATGAAAATTAAATTTTAAATGATGAGAAATTAAATTATTAAAATATTATTTTAGGAAATAATAAAATTAAAATATATATGTACATTTAAAATGAATTAATCAAAATGATATAAATTTCAGGTTAATTATAAATATTAATTTTAAATGATTATATGAAAATTAAATTTTAAAATACTAAAGTGATAAATTAAATTATTAAAAAATTATTTTAGAAAATAATAAAATTAAAAATATATGTAATATTTAAAATTTAATAATTATTTATTAAGGTAATTTTTAAATAAAGATTAAATGGGAGCTCATTAATATCAATAAGATTTTAAATTAAAGTTGAATCGAGTATTGTTAACATTCTCTTTGTGATAGTTTATTGGCGCATATATTTTATGTAACAACTTTATCCATTCTTAAAAAGTATTGAAAGGTACTATTTTATTAAATTCGACTTCCATAGTCTTGTTATGGACATGGAGTCTTACAATTCTTTAATCCTCAACTTGCTTGAAACTAAAATGCTATAGTCCTTACACCCCTGACATGAATTTGACATCACCGCATACTATGTTCATGCATCCATGCATGCATTCCGGCGATGCCTCCCTGCGCGCGCTTGACTTCACCGCGACCATAATCCCCTGCGCGCACTTGACTTCACCGCGACAATAATCCGGCCTGCCCGCCTCCGGCTTCGGTGTTTCTGCCCGCCTCTGGTTTATGGTTTTAATGAGCTTTACCAACCGCTTAATTACTCCCACCAACCATGTTGAATACGCCCACCAACCGGACTCAATAATGTATCTGATTCTGGACTAATCCCCGGCAATTCAGACCCTACAAACATCGAACAGGATCAAGCCAGGGCAGCGGCAAAATTCAAGACTTTGGGGATCCCTGCGGCGAATAGACTTTCGAAGTAACAGAGTTTGGTGATCTTTGCTGCGAACCGACTTTGGTAACGCTCTACCCTTGCGCAATGCATGGCAGTTCATATTTTAAATTTTAATCAAATTTTTGAGATTGCGTTAATTACAAATCCCACTTACCTCTATTTGCTTCCATTTCCTTTTCAATGTTGCTTCTATCTGGATCCGATTGATCTTTACTCTACTTATAGTTGAGTATCTATATCCCACAACCCTCTTATTTCCTCTTGAATTTCCCGTACTGAGAACAGTGGGGTTCTTTTGTTTTCTCTCGTTGTGAGCAGACACGGCTGGTTTCCATTGCACTTCTCAATACCATGCTCCTGGGCAGTTCGTTCCGAGAATGAAAATGATCCATACTGCTGGCGTGGGTTTCTAGGTTCTGTGATTTCAATGAGTTACACCTTACGTGTTATTTTAAATAAATATCAAGCTTGTATTAATTTTATATAGACATCGAGATTGTATTAATGGTAATAAAAGTATTCAAAAATCCGTTTTTACATTACATTTTATAAAATCCGTTTATACACTTAAATTTTAATTGTAATTATAACCATTAAAAGAACACTTAAATAGTTAACCTTCCCTATCGTGTAAAATACTCTTTAAATTAAAAATAGTATAGCAAACCATTTTTTACTATATATTACAAAATTACAGTATACCATTTCCACCCAAAAACACATAGACATGCTATCACATAATATGGACCTTACACGTCATAGATTGATGCTTCCAAAATGATTGCACTGGGTGATTTCAATATCCATAATGTTATGGCATCACTATAAGAGGGCGGTGGTATTAGTTAGTCTTACATAGAATTATATTAGTCTTACATATTTCAATTTTTTTTAACTTTGGTAGGTTTTAATGAAAATGAATAAATAGAATTATAATGTCCTAATGCCTTTTGTAATTCCGACAGAGTAGTTAGACATTATTATTTTATATTATAATTAAAAAACAATATTTACCCCTGATAAAATGATCCCTTGGTTTAATAAATACTTGTATAAAAATAACAGAATTCTATAATATATTATATGAATATTTCAGGGTATATATTTTTTATTTCCTTGCCCTATGGTGGAATAAGCTACTCGTGAAGCATCCATCTTTGTTGCTGACTAACAGTAAGTCCATTGTTCAACAGAGAATATATTTGTGATGATCATACTTATAATGTGGTAGTATCTTATCTTATATGTGCAATATCTAACTTCTCTTGAAATGGGAACTGTCATGGACATTGTGAAGTATTTAGTGAGAGTGAGAATAAGGGTATTGGAGGGAAGGTAGTAGATATGCTGTAAATATTTTGGCCTATATTTTATAGTTATGGTAACCAAAAAAAATGGAATTATATTGGATATAGGATTAGACTTATTTTTGTTCATCCCCATCAGTAGGAGCAATCAATAGAACAGTGCTAGAAATTTGAACAGTTTTTTTTTCCCTCTCCAACATGGATAGGATACTAAGGATTCATAGTGTGCAATTCCCCCTTCTAAATACTGTAAAAGATTGTCCAAAATTAAAAAGGTAATTATTAAAATTATTAAATTTTACGAGTTGTTTCTTTTTTTTAATTTTTTAAATTCTTTACCTAAATTCTATGATGAGTTTTAATGATATTATATAATTCATTATATAAAAATATTGTAAGAAGAAAATAAATTATATTAATAAAATTATAAATAAATAATAAATAAAAACATAAGTGTTTATATGGCAAAATCATGATAATGTTATGGAATTCAATCAGAGAGATTTATTTCTGATAGACTATTACAAAAAAATTTGACACTGTTTTGGTTATGGTTAAATAAATTTCTATTCTAGAGATAAATACAGAGAAATTTTAACCGTAATTTTAACTGTAATTAAAAACCTGTTAATTTCAATATCAAGCTTTCCTACAATTATCTAAGGCTACCTAAATTTTAAATTTAATATGCTTCATAAAATTCAAGTTTCAATATCAAGCCTTCCTACAATTATCTAAGGCTACCAAAACCCTAAATTGAATATGCTTCATAAAATTCAAGTTTCAACCGTAATTAAAAACCTGTTAATTTCAATATCAAGCTTTCCTACAATTATCTAAGGCTACCTAAACTTTAAATTTAATATGCTTCATAAAATTCAAGTTTCAATATCAAGCCTTCCTACAATTATCTAAGGCTACCTAAACTTTAAATTTAATATGCTTCATAAAATTCAAGTTTCGATACCTCCGCCTATTAAACCCACAGCCACTTGAAATACTAAACTAATACATGCTTGCCTTCCCTTTGGTTAAGCCAAATTGAATTTGGTTGGTAAGCTATTGCCAATTTTTTTAGCTGTAGTTATAGCTTCAAATGGAATCCGAAGTAGATCAGTTGTCCTTAGATGATGTAATTGCTATTTTTTATTTTATTTTAAATATTTTGTTTTATTTGTTTATCGACAAATAAATAGTAATTTGTTTATGTTTACCAAAATGAATTTGGTTGGTAAGCTATTGCCAATCTTTAGCTTTAGTTATAGCTTCAAATGGAATCTGAAGTAGATTAACTTGTCCTTAAACTAAGTAATTGCAATTTTTTTTTTTTTTTTAAATATTTTGTTTTATTTGTTTATCAACAAATAAATAACAATTTGTTTATATTTACCAAATTGCCACTTTAATAATAGTTCTCAAATTATGTATCATCGAAATATTCTCAATTTTCTATGAAAATTCGAGGGAATGTTATATTTTAACTTCATAAAAAATGCCTTGTTTTCTGGCAATAATAGGAACATTATAATTAGGCATCTCTACCGTGTCTTCTTTGGAGTAAGACAAATTGTGTTTTTCAAACTGTGTGAATATAGTTCATTAATTTAAAACAGTTCATTAATTTAAAACGATGTTAATTTTATTTATTTTTTATATATTTGAATATATATAAGATGTACACTTTCAATTGTTTTTGTTATTGGGTAAATTTAATGAATTTTGTTTTTTTATAAGATTGTAAGTTTTTTATTAAATTATATTCAAAATTTTTATAATGCAATTTTTTATTGGGTAAATTATATTTTTGAATGTATAAATAAATTTAGTTCTTCAATACTAATTTGTTTTAGTGAGATTGTATATTTTAGTCAAATTATTTATAGTATAGTATCATTTATAAAATACATTGTTCTTTAATCATATAAGTTTAAATTTAGAACATTGATAATGCATATTGCTTATAATCATTCTCACTCCTAATATCTATAATTTGGCTTAACACTTATCATTTTCTTGCAGATTGACACACGGTTCGCTCGTTTGTGCAGAGCCTAACCCCACAGTATACAGAGAACAAAAACAATCACTATAATTTTTCTTTTGTGGGTGACTGGCAACCTTTAGTGAAATTCCTTCACCTCTGCAATTTTTTTCCATATAGTTCAAATTGTTTTAATAATCAGTATTAGTAGGGCAATTACTTAGCCTTTACTTTAAATTTTTTACATTTCACACATAGCTTAATTAAGGGGAAAAGTAAGTGGCCATAATCCACAAATTTTTTCAAATTTTTTTGCTATTTTACCAAGTCACATAGCTTAATTAGCAAAGAAGTAAGTGACCCATAATTAACTCTTATTTTTTACTAATCAAAGCATCTTTACTTCATTAGCATTGGGACTAGGAACTGGTGTTATTAAAGAAAGGGAGTAGCCCCTGCTTCCCTTGCGTCTTTTAGATGATCTTGGGCTTGCATCTGAAATCTTTCTCAAAGCACTCAGTTTTTCATCTCCCTTTTTAGGCTCACATAAGGAATAAACATAATGTAGTGTAAGTAGACGAATTTGAAAAGATCATCGAATATCCACATGACTACGAAATTTGTATGTTCACTCTGTCACTTACACACACATTTCACTACACACACTAAGCTACTATAAACTTTGAACAAAGGGAATCAAGTGTAAAAACATTTTGTACTTAGTTTATTTAAGCTTAATTTTTCACACCATAAGTGAAGGAAGACACGTAAAAGCAATCATAACTTGAACAAACTAAATTTCCCCACACGGGCCACAAAATAATTTATAGTTTAGGTTAGGACTATTGGGGGTAGGCATCCAATAAGCCGCCATGGTCATGTTATATTTTGAAACATAGAAGTTGTCTTTTAGGGTGCTTCAAATCCTTCAATCAGTCCACGGGAAAGACAACCCAAGCAGCACAGAGACCCAATTCAGAGGGGGTTCAGCTCAGGCTCAGTGCGTGCGGTCCTATATGGGGATACCCAACCTGTATAGTGCTCGGTACTAATAACCAATTACCAAGAAGCTAAAGACTCGACTGCCTCCGTGAGACGAAGGTATCCTATTGGCCAAATTTTAGGGCATCTTTCCCTATAGGTGGAGGTGTGGGAAGCACTAAAGCCTCATTCAATACCTTGGTTGATTCTTTTCGTTGCTGGAAGTGTCACCAGTTCTTTCGGGACGTAGCCCCAGTACTCGTCATTGTTTGGCTGCTGGAAGTGTCACCAGTTCTTTCGGGACATAGCCCCAGTACCCATCATTTTTTGGCTGCTGGAAGCGTCACCAGTTCTTTCGGTACGTAGCCCCAGTACCCGTCACAAAAGATATCTCCGCAACGCCCAGTTACTTATAGAGTGGAAAGGACGAATAGGTCTTCATAGGACCTTTTATCATACGCAAAAGAAACTAAAATATTTTCCTTGTTTGATTGATCACATAGCTTAGCTTAAAGGGAAAGTAACACTTTATTTTTCATTTTGCTTTATGTATGTAATTTCTTTTTATACACATTCCTCTCCTCACCACAAAAGTGATACACATTCCATTTTAAGAATACATAAATACTTTACTTTTTCATATTAAGAATAACAAGACAATGCTACACAAAACATTCAATTTCTTCTTTCACCTGAATATACATTAAAATAAATTCTACAAATAAAAATTGAAATGAAACAATTTTTTTAACTAATTTAAAATGAATTATTGGATAATTTGTTATTTATTTTGATATTTTTTGGGTAGAAAAATTGGAGGAATTATCTTTTGTGACATATTTTATGATATGTCTTAATTTTGGGATTTAGAATTTAAAGCCCTCTAAAGTTATTTTGGGATATGAAATGAGTGAAAGCTTTGTGAACATATCTCTCTACCTCTTGATGTCGCTTTACACACCAATTCTAGCTTTCAAACAATGTGAAAATCACCTTAATCAAATTTCATATGCAGAAGCTATGCCTCCCACAAGTTCAGCTAACTTGTTCATACGGTGGTACCAATTGGACGCTGCATCAACACCATTACTTAGATATGTGGAGTTATTCATGAGTGGACATCCAAGAAGATCCTAAAAGGTACAAAACCATAACACTAATAGTGGCTTGAAAAATGTGAAAACCCTAAACCTTAAATAGTTTCCAAGCTATGTTAAATACTACGTCACTAGGAAGAGAAGGGGTTCCATCCTTTTAGGAATGTATTAAAACATAGTTGAGCACAACATCTAGGAGTAGGATTTGAGATCAAAACAAAGGAGAAAGATAATTTGCAGCAACCATATAGACAACAATGTCATAGGAAACTCGATAGTCAATACCCCTTTCTTTGTATTTGTATTTCCATAATTAAATCAAAAAGAGTAGTGTATAAGCCTTAGCTTCTAATTAGGTTTTCTTTTATATGATATCCCCTGAGTTATATATTGTATTAAATTATATGATTTTTATATTCACTTACATTTTTTTCTTTTATGGGTTTCAATATTTATATGTATTTAACACTAACGAAGTGTTGAGACATGTGAAAACCTTAATCTGAAATCATTATCAAGCGATGTTAAACACCAGGTCACTAGAAAGAGGGGGTTCCATCTTTCTAGCATTGTATTGTCTCGTGGTAGAGTAGAGCATCTAAGAGTTAGATTTAAGAGCATAACATAAGAACCATTTAGAATACAATGTCAAAAAAAAACTCTGTAATAAATACTCATTTTTTTGTATGTAAAGTTTCATAATTAAATAAAATAGAATAGAATATAAGTCTGCTTTTTAATTAGATTTCTCTGATATCATATTTTATAAATTACATCTTTTATTAAATCATATAACTAATATTTCCATCTACTTATTATTTTTTTAAATTATTTTCAAATATTTGAATAATAAAATAATAAACAAAATTAAAATTCAAAAAATAAATTAAATAATAAAAATTCAAAAATGACAATGTAAGCTATAATAAATTACTTCGGGTGAATATCTACAATAATATATATATATTGTTTCACAATAACTTAAACCTAATATTAGTTTTTGAAAAATTCACTCTCAACTTTCAATACCATGACATCTCATGGTGAAGACCTCTCCAATCTACTTATGTAAAAAACGAAAAAATGAGGGGTATTATTAGACTCGAGATCATTATCATCTATAACCACATACCTTGAGATCTGGTAAAGGACTCTCCATAATCTACTTAATTAAAAAAGAGGGGTGTTATTAGGCTAAATAAGCCTCTAACTTAAGCTTCTAATAAAGCAAAGATGCGGGGTGCATCAGCGTATGTTAAGTTGGTTCATTGTTTAATATTAAGTATGTAAGCTAGGGTGATCAATGATATTATGGGGACGACTAACTTAAATTCTTTTTTCTGCTGAAGCAAGATTCGTACCTTCTATTCATTAGAAACAAAGAAACAAATTACATATAATACAACTACCCAAAGAGACTTGAGGGACATAGAGTCAACTATCCACTCAGGGCTTGGGTACCAAGTTTGGGCCACATGCCCACAAATTTAAGTGTGAGACCTTCAAAATACAAACAATCTTGACCATTGATCTACATAAAGAAATCCAACAGAAGAGCATAATATCGCACCGAACAAGTGGACCAGACGTTAGTGTGCGATGGAGGGTGGTTTTCCAAACCCTCTCTCTGCCACGTGTAGGACGTTGGATGGGATTGCTGCAAAATCGCTAAAATTGTTTCCCACTTTAGAGCGATGCGAACATCCAAAAACCGCCAAGGAAGCGGTTTTACTCTACGAGGCCCAAAAATGTAAAGATTCTAGTTGCCGGTAAAACAAGGATTCCTTCCATGCCTGCTCAACTTTCTTGCCTGAACCTGGATCCCAGAAAAGAAGAGAGGCTCTCCATTAATTAAAGAACTATGGTATTCACTGCGCTCACGCCAATGAATAGTGATGTTCATCTGACTGACTCTGGGTATTTTACCGGCCAACTTGTGATTTCCATAGAAACAACTGTTGTATTTTATTGAGTTCTTCTTGTGGTAACGAATCTACTCCTCCCGTGGTTCCCTGTATCAAAAACCCTTCCAGATCTAGGTTTTCTTTATCAAGAATTTCTTGTAGTTCATGATCCTCCAGGTCCATCTCATTTTGGGTCATTTCCTGATCCATCTCCAGTTCTGCATCACTCATTATGGCTTCCTTCTGATAATTGATGTCCTGTGTGTTTTCCCGGTTTTCTTCAGATTCCTTGTCCGTGGGACTTCCTTCCATTGCTTGATCTTCTTTTGAGATCTCTTCATCTTCCTCAAGCACTTGGAATTTGTTCTGACTGAT
>APFE031647229.1:0-38343 GCA_000404065.3 Pinus taeda | reverse complement strand
TCCTCTGGCTCAAGCGCGCTTAACTGTGGAGTTTTCCACAATCAAGCCCACTTAGCTTGCTACCCCATTGCAAAACCTTAGCAAGTATTGTGCCTCATGAACCACTCAAGTAGAGATCCCTTGACTCTTTTTCAATTTAAGTATGGGGATTACGCAGTGCATTATATTAGATATCATTTTGGGATTCAACTGCGTTAAGTAAGCCATTCAAACGTATGACCATTTCCATGAGAGGTAGTCGTAACTGACTAATTTCTCATGATTTTTGAATAGTTCACTTAGCACTCATTGCATCGGGTGATGCTCACAGGGGTGAAGAAGTGGGATTGAAACTAGTGAAAAGTGGAGAACGAATCACATAGCATCAATCATCACTTCCGGGGCTTGCACCCGGTAACCAGGACTTCCCAGGAGGTCACCCATCCCAGAACTCCTCTGGCTCAAGCGCGCTTAACTGTGGAGTTTTTCCACAATCAAGCCCACTTAGCTTGCTACCCCATTTGCAAAACCTTTAGCAAGTATTGTGCCTCATGAACCATTCAAGTAGAGATCCCTTGACTCTTTTTGAATTTAAGTATGGGGGATTACGCAGTGCATTATATTGGTGTAATCGAATTTATAGAATGAATTGCTTTTTCAAATGTTTTTAGAATTTTTATATAATATTATTTTGATATGGTTTAATTTACCAAAGAATTTAGTGTTATTTGTTTCCATTAATTTTAATGGATATTATACTGAAATTTAAAAACATGATTTCAAATTATTTAATCGATATAATTTTAGTGTTTTATTGTTTTACGAGTTTTCAAGGATGCTAAATCTATTTATGCATTCAAAAGTGTATTTGGGTTTTCAAGGTTCTTAAATTTATTTATGCATTCAAAATGTATTTTAAATAACAAAAAATATTAAAATTAAATTCCACATAAGATTTTTTTTTTTTTTTTGTAGGCAAAGGTGGTGCTTCTCTATTTTCTATTAATATATCAGAAAAATTACATCAAAATTAGTGGACCTGCTACCCGCCCACCAGGGGGAAACCGGGCATAGGAACCACCTAAAGTTTTTAACCCCATACGAGTAAAAATAGTCCCGAAGTCTCTTTTTCCTAGCTAAATAAACATTGCAGTCCTTTCCAGGTCTACTGCTGGAGATATACATAAAGAAACTATCCATTGTCAAAAGAGGAAAGCTGCCTAAAGTATCTAAAAATCGCAAAATCGACATCAAGATAGCAAGGACCAAAGTTACTCAACAACATTCGCCAAGATTGGGGAGTCCTCCCTGGAGCTCCTCTGCTGGCTGGCCTTAAGCATCTGCTGAATCTCTTCCAGATGCTTCCCTTGCATTTCCATAGAGATTTGCAGGACCCGAAGTTCGCGACGTAAATTCGGTATACCCTAAGTCATTTCCGCCATTTCAGATGCCACCTACTCTAAGGCTTTGGCGAGCAACCTTTTCATCACCTAGTACATATGAAGGGACTGCTTGAACAAAGACATCCTCCCTCTGGTGTTACCAGGATCATGAACCAGCAGCTCCCAATCTTCCATTTCCGACTCCGATTGGGCCTGTATCGCCTCGTCCTCCATATTCTGAATAATGCGTCTGATCTTCGGGTCGGTATTCTGCATATAGGCACGTTTAGCACGCTGGATTTTGTGTTCCACAGTTCGTCTGGCCTTTCTACCAGGACGACTGCTAGGTTCTGGGATGTCCTTCTTACTGCCCCGAGCATTACCAGCACCGATGCCCAAACCACAGCTGGGAGCAGGCTCGCAGTTGTCAAGATTAAACTGCCTGCGGCGACCTCGCGCTAGAACTCTGCGACCACGCCAACTCCTGTGACTGACCCCCATTGCATACCGCTCCCACTCATCGGCGTTCATACTCGGGCTGCTGCTATCTTCTTCGACAGAAGTGTCTGGGACCTCGAAGACAGCATCGGGGACCTCCTCCTTCGCAATTCCCTTATCTTTCGTAGCGACCCCTCTGGACCGCACCGCTTCCTCGTCCTCAGCAAGTCTAGCTCTCTTTCTCGTTTCCATTCTGTCTCTCACCAGATACCGAACGGGATACTTGCAAGGGGCCTTCAAAGAACCAGGGGCGTCTTCCGCACTACCGCTGCTAATTGAAAGGCTCTGAGGGTGTGGGCAGGGCAAACAGGTTTTTAAAGCAACCCAGCGCCGGTACCAGCTATCCAACCCTCTGTCCAAATCTTGCCAGTTGTTCCCTAAAGCATGGCTGCTCCTATCCACCGTCCTTTTAGACTTATTGCTAATTACATTCTCTGACATGTACTCGCCATTGCCTTGCCAGATCGGTTCCGCCATTGGGTTGAGGTAAGGCAGGGAATTCTCCTCAGATCTCGAGTCGGCTTGATGAGATCTCCCACGTCTTTTGCCTATCGCATCACACTGATCTTTCTGACGATCCTTAACCATCTGTCGTAGCTTCTGTCCTTCCCCAGGGCTCTGCACGAGCGGTATCATTCTCCCGGTATTCTTGATCATTATAAACCTTCATCAAAAGGACTCGCCATGTCCCTCCGACACTCCAACTCATCACTCTCCACTCCTTTGTCTGTAGCGTGGTCATGATTCGCTTTGATGATGGATGCTAGGTCAGACCACTCCTGATGCCCGCTAACCGCCCTCCATTAGGTATCCACCGAGCTGCCATGGCCTCTGCATCCCCAATTCGCCAGGTAGTCTGTGGCCTGGTTCCGTTTCCGCCTCACATGGCTGATCACTGAATACTCTATGCGAGGTAAGAGATCAGCTATTTCCTGGACAATCCCTGCTGAACGCCAACTGCTTGAAACTTTTTCCCAGTTCCTACCATTGCAGAGTTTTTTCAACATTTCTATCGCTATTTGAGAGTTCCCCGTGATTTCAAGGTTGGAATAACCGTTTCTGACCGCAATTTGTAATCCTTGGTGCAGAGCCCAAAATTCTGCTTCATTTTTAGTCATTTCCCCCCCCCCATTCAACAAAAATCCATCGCACCTGGTTGTTACTGTCTCTGAAGATACCTCCGAAGCCAGTGTCGCCCGGGTTCCCCTTTGAGGCGCCATCGAAATTCAATTTGATGAAATTTTCTTTAGGATAGTAGAATTTATCCGGGCTGTTAGATCGCATCGAATGTTGAGGATTTTTCTTATGAAAAACCATTTCAAATTTTAAATTTAGTCTGTTCAGGATTTCTTCCTCCATCGGATTGGCTTTCCAATCTTCTGCAACCCACTTGTCTGCAAGGATTGTTTCGCGGAGGATCTTCATAGTTTTACCCCAAATGACTTCCGGCTCCATGGTAGAGTTCTGAAATATCCTGCGATTCCTCTCCTTCCAAATCATCCAGAGGGAGAATCCAGAGATGAGTTCCCAGGTGCACCGAACAACTTGACATTGATAGGCTTCTGTATTCCATTGAAAGACAACATCCTTGAATTCGCGGGGGACGTTTTCAGGCTTACCAAAGGATCTTTTAGCGTTTATCCACAAGGTCTTAGCAAAGGGGCAGTGGAGAATCAGATGGTCTCTGGTTTCCTCCTCCAATTTACACAGGCAGCATCTCGAAGGGCCAATAAAGCCTTTCTTTTGAATTCGATCCCAAGTGAGAATTTTGTTTTTTGAAGCCAACCAGATAAATATGGAAACTTTAGGCCACCAATTCCTTTCCCAGACTATTCGCCAGTCTGGGGTTGAGTCGTTTCCAGGTTGATCCAAGGTGAGGAAGTATGCTTCCTTTGTAGTGAATGATCCCTTCATGGAGTTTCCCCATCAGAGAATATCACTGCCAGTGCGGGCTCTAATCTTGCGAGACGCCACCTCCTTTCTAAAGGTAATTTTCTGTTCCAGACTAAACTCCCCTTCCCATTCCTCCAGATCCACCCAAGTCCTCCACTTTTCATCTGGGTTATTTGCATTCCACATAGATTTTTAAAAAGTTGAGTTGAAATTATTTAATCTACGTAATTATAGGGCTTTAGGGATTTTCAAAGCTGCTGAATCCATTTATATTTCAAAAATATATTTTAAAAATCAAAAAATCCTGAAATTGTATTGCAAGATTTTGTAGAATTCTAGTTGTTAGAGTCTTATAATAATAAGATTCCTAATTTTGAATTGACTATTTGTAATATTGTACATACATTTTCTTTTTGCAAATATTTTCCATATTAAAAATAAAAAAATGTGAATAGGGTATGTCCTAAAATAAATATCAAAAGAGAAAAAGAATAAGAAAAGATAAAAAAAAAAAAAATGAAAAAAATATGCACCCCAAACAAAAACAAATCATGAAAATGTGCAAATTCAAGTGCCACTACTCTCTACTTCACTGTCTGAAATAATGGTTGTGTGCAGTTTGTCATATATGCAACAACCCATGATAGTCAAACTGTTTAAGCTTGACTACTTCATGCTTTAATTTCCCGTTTATAGTTAGAGAATAAAGATTTGGCTAAACTATTTAATCTTGGCAGATTAGCAGATAGGTAGAGAAATAAAATGTGCTCACAAGCTTAATCCAAGCCATTGGAAGATATAATGTTAATGGTAGATAGTTTACTTTTAAAAGAAAAATGAAAGAAAAGGTCTGCTAGCTTAAATGCATCTAACAAAGTGAAGAAAAATTGTTAGGGTAAGTAAAAGGGTAAGTAGAAGAAAGGTTACAGACAGTGCAAAGTCGATTGAAGCATAAGAACATCTATCATGTTTAATCATGTGTTTCAGTGTGCAAAAGTAGTTATGAAAGTAAAAGGATGCTTATAACTTGATTTGGTTAACATCCCCTTAATTTCATTTCACTCCCCACTAAATATTTACTAATTTCACCTTTTACCCTTTCATTGCTTATGAAGACACATTTTCCCTTCACTTTCACCCTTACCCCTTAGTTCCACACATTGCCTAGCAAATTACCCTAGAAATTCATTCCCCTACCCAAAAACCATTTTTCCCCAGCGTGAAGCCCCTTTTCCCATTTAAAAGCATCACTTTTCCCTTTATTAATTTCCCTAAAAACCCCAAAAACCCTAAAAAACCGTTTATCCTAAGTTTTATCTACCCCCCCCGCATTACTAATTAACTCCACAAATATCACTTTCCTGACAAAACTTCTTTAACCTGCCACCCTGGTGTGGTAAACTAACCCTGCTACATAAACCCCAGTCATTATATTCATAATCTCATTATTACTCATAAATTAATTACAAATAAATTATAATTAACCGTTGGGCCCCACTAATTTCCACCTTGACTTCTTGTCGTGCAACTTGATAGTGCAACAATCATCTGATTTGGCACCCCTAGGTCTGATGACGTGCATCCATATCGCATCCATTCACCTCCTGAACTTTACATGCCCGAGAGTGAGCGACATGAGCGGTATTGCCTGGGCCCCTTTTGGCTAGGTGGTAGCACTATGTGAACTCACATGCTCTTGGGTAAATATCACTTAATGGGCAAAAGCAGTGCAATGGACCCCTAGACCGCTTCCTCGCGTAAGCAAAATCCATCACTATTCATTATGTTTTTCAGCGTCAATTTCTAACCACTGCCGGTTAAAAGCAGCAGACCCCCATTTTTACCCTTTTTGCTTAATTTGATCTGTGAAAGCTTCCAAGCCTCCCTACAGAAACCCTCATTTCTGCAACTAAATTCAACCACTGAGTACCTTCAAAGTACGCTATTGGCATTATGATAGAAGTGTTGTCCTTGATGGCAACTCACTCAGAGGTATGATATAGGTGATGGCAACTTAATCAGATGGCAGATCTAGTGCAGTAGATCAAAAGAAAGATATACACGAGTTAGACTTGATGATAACGCGTATATACGCTGGTTATCTGAGCAAAAGGCGCGTATACGTATACACGCAGGTTCACAGAAGGAAAAGCGTGTACATGGTTTTGGTCCGTGGTATTTCGTCCATGGTATTTTGGTATTGGTCCATGGTATTTGGTTCGAAATGACGACCCCAGGTATTGGGTCCAAGGTATTGTTTCTACATAGTTTTGGACCATGGTATTGAGAAAATCCTAACCTATATAAGGAGAAGATCATTAGGCAAAAGGAGATAGCAAGGAATGGATGTCTGACGAAGTGGGAAGATCTAGTATTGTTAATTATCGATTTGTGCTGCTTGTCTCGGGTTGGATATGACAGCGAAGGTATAAGTAATTATCTTTAGATCTGTATGCATGTTGTCTCTAGTGAAAGCGCGTATACATGCGGTTTTGATATAGTCAAGTAGCATATGCATTATGAGATTTGGTGTTTCAGGTTGCTGTTGATTCTAGTGGTTGTTGCAGGGTTCTGGGCTCTGGTTTGTGTTCTGTGTTTTGATGACAGGGTTTCAGTGATTCAGTATTGGGTGATTTATATATTTATGATGCAAGTATAAGTTGATGACTATATTGCAGCAGTGATTGTTTTGTACTCATGGATCCAGTCTAAAAAATTATGAAACGTGGTCCCTGGAAGAAAGAGAAGGTTGTAGCCTTCTGTAGGCCAGCACCTATGTACTAGTATCTTGGCTAGTGCAAGAGCTAAGGGGGTTGTAGCTCCCTTCTAGGAGAGTCTGGAAAGTGAGAGAGGGTTGTATCTCTCTGCAAGTTGCAGCCTGCGTACTGGTAAAGGACTGCACCAGTACAATTGTAAAAAGAAGTTTCTTATTAAAGGAAGAAAGAGACGAATTGCAGCAGGTGGTTTTCACCCACATTGGGTTTCCACCTTATATCATGGTGTTCATGTGTGCTTCTTATGTGTGATGATATGTACTATTTTACTACACCTGTTTACTGTTAATGTGGTTAATAATGTTCTGATGCATTTACTGAAGATAAGCTAACTGAATCATAAGATTACTGCATGTACACTGGTTGCATTTAACACAGTCGTGTATATACGCGGATATACTGAACTGAAGCCGCGTATATAGATCTGAGTATGAAAAATGAAAAGTATCTGATTTGATAATACTGATTCACCCCCCGCCCACCCCTCTTAGTATTATTTCCAACATATGCCCCGAACACCCAATTCAACCATCCATAGCATACCTGAAGCCACATTACTAGACCAGTTTGCAGTATGAACCTTAAATTCCAGGTATTTTGATAACAAACCAGAAACATCCCTCTCAAATTCAAGAATGTACAGTTAATTAGAATATTAAATTAATTGAATTTAATTAATTTCCTTTGAATTGAGAGTATTTCCCACTAAATACCCAAATCCCTATCGTGTAAACTACCATTACCCAATCACTGCACTTGAGTTTTCAAAACCTCATGGCTTTAGCCTGTCTAAGCCTGATTCCCACATTTATCTTAAATATGGCTACCTAGACCTCTCTAGATATTAGACCTATGTCAATCCCTCACCTGGACATTTACCATTTGGGCCTAGTAGACAGGGATTTTCAAATTGAAGACACTACTACTCCAGACCACCTTCTGAAAATCCACTACTGGAGTAAGGATATGTTCCTAAACCATGTTGATGACATCAACCTTTGGGAATCCAATTTGCCCAAGTATATATTCCCAGAAGCTCACCCATTCCCAGACATTGTACATTTTTGTCATGCTTGTTATATCCCTAACCAAAGGGCTATTTTTTCCCCAAACCATGAGTTATTGTTCACCATTACACCTAAGTCAATACCCTAGATGCTTGAAATTCAATCTAGCCCCAATATAACCCCTCTATCCATTGGAAAATTGTTGGACCTATACATCACACTTAGACCCAGTCAAAATCAAGAAAATTTTCTAGAATTTCATCATTGAGGAACACCATGCTCCTACAAGCACTCCTCCCTACACTGTCGCCATTTTTTCAAAGATTGGTAGGCGCATAATCACCATGCTCTCATGCATCCTATGATACACATCAGATGAGCATGTGGATGAGGTCATCACGGATTTCCTTCCCATTTTCACTCCAGGGAAGCCTCCTATTATTATGTATGATTATGCTCAGTTCATTGCAAATAGAATGCATGGAAAATTCACCAGACTCCCCACTGAAAGAGTTTCCAAATACTCTTCAGTGTTGTTTTATATGTTCTTGTATTATCAAATAGATAAGTTCCCTGTGAGGATCCAGAAATTGGACACCAAGGGAAAGGAGAGGCCAGTCATCTACTAGACACCCTCGGTCCTCAAGTTTTCCACAGCATTCATCTACAAAGACTTCATAGATTCCTTTGTATACCCTGCCATGAACATGCTGACTTCTAAGATTCAGTCTAGAATCAACCTAGAAATCAAGATAGTACTACAATTGGCAAAGAAAAACAAGGTGGGAGATTGGTACCTGTACCAAAACCACACTGAGATCAAAATTTATCATTGTGAGCTAGCCCCCTATAGATTTCCAAAATACCTCACTATGCAGATATTTTCTCTTGAACACCAAATCATCAACTTTGATGAGGTCTGCTTCCTAGCTTATAGGAGGAAAACCCAGTTCAAAGTGAAAAACCAAATGGGCCCATTCATTTGCAACAACAAAGAGGTTGGACAAGAGGTTGACTGGTTACTGAATGAATAATGCAAGTCTTTTAATCTTTCTCAGGTAAAAATTTTGAGCTCTAGACAACTAAAATGGAGGGTCTACTTGATTCATTAAATTTATGGGAATTTTTTCAATAAATTTCTATAAATTCTCAAGGTAAGAGTAGAGATGGAGTAGCATTGTTTCTTATTATATTAGTACTGGATGGTATTACCTTGTCTAGTATTTTGCATGAATATGGTGAAATAGATAATGCAAAAATATTTTGGGATATTCTGGAAATGAAGTACAATATGAAATGGGGTGAGAAAGCTTACAAAGATCAAGAAAGAGCTTTAGTAGCAGATCTATTGAAAAATTCTGAGATTGATAAGAGAAAAGTTTTGGAGGACTTAGCAGTAGCAGATGAGTTGAAGAAAGTGAATAGTCTCTTTGAAGTAAAGGCGGTGAATTCAACAATAATGTTTGCTAATGTTAAAGAGGAAATTGCAAAATTTTATGGTGGATGTTTGTTTTATGAAAATGAATTGCAGGTTATATTTGAAAAGTATTGATTGATAAACTATTGTTTGTTGTTGATAAAGTGGAAGAATATGAAGAGGAAATTGTAGTTTCAATTAAAGGGACAAGAAAATCTACAGATGCGAAAATTGAATATGATGCCAAGATAAATTTTATTGAAGAATGGGTTGAGAAACCTTTTCAACAAATTGATGCAGGTCTCAAAGAAGCAGAGGGAATAGTGAAGGTTCTTGAACATGAGCACTATGGTAAATCAATGAATGATTCATATGATATGGAACTAGAACCAGTGGAGGACACTTTTGAAGAAGTTCCTGGTATTTTAATATATTGGAGCCCAGAGGAAATAAAACATTATTATGGATTGATGAGGCAACAACCAAGTCAACAGGAAACTAGTGATGATGAAAATGAACTTGTTGAGAAAGGAGTTGACATGGATTATTATCATCCTAGTTAGAATAAGAAGCAATATCCATACTTCATGATCTGGAGTAAGAAGAAGATTAAATACGTTGAAAGTGTCAGAGTTTGGAGCAGCAAGTCCAAGAAGAAATTTCATCTATATGTTGATGCAAAGAAAGTTAAAATGAAGTCATATTTGTAAGCCTAGCTGAGACTCAGACCAGCAGGCATTGTTATGCATTGTTCAAAATCCATTTCTCCATTAAGGGGGGGTATTAGAATAATGTAGAAATGGAAGCGTCTAGTAATGTGATAGGTTTGTTGAGTTGTCTTCTTAGATGTATGTGAGTTATGAGATGTTCTAGAAGTCATCGATTTCTAGCATAAGTGAGTTGTATATGAGTCATAGACTCTACCTTCCATGTTGTTATGCCCATAGAGTCTTGTGATCCCATCTTAATGCGACATATTGTAATCTATGTGTGATGAGTGAGTATGCAGGATTAGACTTGAATTAAGAATATGTTCCATTGTGTCAACTCTATATTTTCTAATAACAATAGGTATAAATGTAGATAAATAAGTATCTAATTAAACCTATAGACCTGTAGGATGGGAGTAGAGGAATTTGATTTCTGTGCATACATATATTGCATAGGAATGTTTTTACATTCAAATATTTCATAAAGGAAAAAATCTTCAGTCATCATTCTTCAGAAGATACACATAAATAAATCTCTACTAAATTGTCATTTACAAGGGTTTGATGAGGTTTCCATGGGACATAGGTCATGTCCAATGCAATCACAACTTAGATATGCTAATCCTAGTACAAAACGAAATTTTAAGGTATAATTAGGATGCGTTGAACTATTTATAATGGCTATCTGGTTACCCAGGTTAAAAATTCAAAAACTAGTTACTCCCTTCGAACTATAGATTGAGAAAATTTAAGCGTGGTAGTCCTAGAGACTCTGAAGGTCCTAAGAAAAAAATACATTGTGTAACCTCAAGATTTCCATTCTAGAGAAGGCCACCAAGGGGCTCAGAACCTTGCCTTTATATTTCACATGGGAAACAAATAATGGAAAATGAATTGCATAACCAAAACCTAAGTTAAAATTTAAAATTGTAAATGTGGGAGAGACATTTTGTTAGTTAAAATATATTTGTTATTATTGAAATAAAGTACCAAGGAAAAATTGTTTAATGTCCATGATAATTGTGATAATTTAATCTCATGCCCCTATTGGTGGAGATTTCCAAAAATCTACAGTTTTATTAAATTTCAATGGCATAAAAATTATAGAAGCCTTATTTTAAAATAGACACACCGATTTACTAGAAAATATTTTATTAATATAGATGTATTGATCTAGGTGGATGTTGGTGGGCACCCACCTATCCCACGTGGACCCCCACAACTATCTCTTTAAGTTTTTCAGCTTCTGTAATTGTAGCACAATTTACTATTTTTAGCAGTTTTTCGGGTCGTGAACTTCCGAAGCATTTTTTAGGCCCTAAACGACATTGTTTGGGACATTTGGGAGAAACATGGGTCCATGAGCTGGTGTTTCTCTTCCTAAATTTTTATTTCTCAGATGTATCTTTCTAACGAGATATTGTGCGTATCAAACAGAGATCGTATGCCGAAGTTACGACCCCGGGAAGTTGATGTACCGATTTACCCAAATGGGGCCCACAATTTGGCATTTCATCATCTAGGGTTAGGGTTTTGGATGCTTAGGGTTTTCCATTGTTTCTAAACAATAAATAGGCCTTCGAGCCTCATTGTAACACAGTTCAGAGGCATGTAGCCACCACATCCCTTATCAGAGATAAACTACCATCACCCTAGTTGGTTTATTTCCATTTCTGTTTGTAAACATGTTTCAGTATTTTACAGTAATGAAATGAAGTATTATTTTCGCCGCATCTCTGTATTTATGGTTATCTCTGCAATTTGTTGCGTTCTTATTTAAATCTGGATTAGTGGTATTAGAGTGGTCTACTCTTTCTCTGTTTTTCTTTGCATGTTCCCAACGAGGTCGGGAGATAAGGAGTTAGGGATTGAATGGGTCAAACCTTTGCAAGACTAGCCTCACAAATCCCGACGACTTCCCATGGTTGATGGAAATAAAGACGAGGGGGTAGGAGATCCTATCAAAATATTGCTCAAAGAAGCCCTCAAGTGACAAAGGAATGCTATGATGGACAACTTTGCCCACATCCTTCATTGGCTACCCAGAGGCAACGCATTGGCTTCCAACGACTACTCTGGAAACGCCACACCCTTTAAGGTACAAGTTAATTTTGAAATCCCCATATTGTAGGGTGAAATAGATGTAGATGCCATAGAAAAATGGTTAAATATGCTAGAAGGGTATTTTTTTGTTCATGATTTTTCTAGTCGGGAAAAGATTATTTTAACTCTTCTCAAAGAAACCCCCCATGTCAAGGACTGGTGGGAAACCTACTGTGAGAAAAAGGATGAAAGTACGGGCTCACTATTTTTAGCTACACCCACTTGGAATTCATTCCAGGATGGCATCGAGGAGGAGTACTACCCTGTCAAAAGTTATGAGGACAAATACATAAAGTGGACCACGATGTGGCAGGGAAGGGACCAAGATGTGCTAGAGTTCACAAACATTTTTCATACCTTTTACACACAATTGGGTATGAAGGATCCTGAGCTACATTTGGCACTCAAATACCATGACTGCTTATGCAGATACATTCAGGAAGAGATGGAGTTCCTGAACATCTCCTCGCTTGGCACGACATATCGATACACTGTTAAAATCAAGCAGAAGTTTAAACAGAAGAAGTGAGACTTTGGATTTGCAAATTCGAAGACCGAAGGAAAAATCCAAGGCGGAGAGACCTAAGGCAACCCGTTGAAGCCGCAAGAAAAGAACAACACCACAAAGTCGAAGAAGGACACAAATAAAAGTGGTGTGAGTTCCATAAGATCCCCACTCACAACACAAGTGAGTGTCGGACCAAGAAGTTGCTAGTGGCCAAGTTGAAGGCTTCAAAATCATATACATGTTCCAACCCTGAGTCAAAACCCGACAAAGGGAATGGAAAAGTGAAGTAGATCTTTGATGCAGAACCTAACACCATTTTTGCCACTGCCAAGATGTAGAAGAATGAGCCCAAAGATCTAGAGTAGGGGGAGCATCTTTTCCACTAACAGATGTGGGTGAAGGGTTTGCCGCTGCAATTCATTGTCGACAGTGGTAGCAAAAAGAACCTAATTTCAGCAAAGGTTGTGAAGCAGTTGGGCCTACCGACTACACTACACCCACAACCATACAGTCTCGGGTTGCTTCACCAAGAATGAGATCTTCGAGTTTTCTAGCAGTGTTTCCTTCCCTACAACATCAAACCCTTCTCAGATAAGATATTGTGTGATGTTACACCTCTAGATGTTTGTGATGTATTATTAGGCCAGCCATACTTGTGGAGGCAACATGTTGTGTATGAGTCAAGGCCTCGTGCTGTTATTGTTTCTTTGGGTAATTCATTATATAGAATACGAGAGGTAATCCCACCTACTACCAGTTCTTTGATTGTTGCTAAGAAAGGTAGCAAGATCATCTCACAAACTAGGAAATTTATTTTCTGTTTAGTTCGCTCCCAAAGTAAGGCAAAGATGGTCGCCACATCCATGACCCCCGTGAAGGGTTCCTCCACATAGCAGTAGCAACAAAGGGATATTGTCATGATAAAACACAGGAACAACTTCTCCTCACCCATGGGGGTACCACGCAAGGTTCAGGTGGGCAACAAAGTCTGTTCACGTCAGCAAAAAGAACACCTTACCAGAACCCATCAGAAGCTCTGACCACTCCGACATGGTCCTTACACCATTACCACGGCTGTGGGAAATAATTCTTTGGAGAAAATCATTCCCTCTTTCCTTTGCGTGCACCAAGTGCTCAATGTATACCACCCTTGCCCATACTTCCCACCATTACTGGACACATCTGAGATTGCAAAAAAACTCACCAGGGACCAAGTTTAGTAGATGGAGGAACTCAACGCAATGGGGACCATTTCTTCCTAAGGGGGTAGGAATGATCCAGGTGGATGTTGGTGGCCACACACCTATCCCAGTGGGACCCCCACAACTGTCTCTTTTAGTTTTTCAGTTTCTGTAATTCTAGCACAATTTACTATTTTTAGCAGTTTTTCGGGACTTGAACTTCTGGTGTTGTTTTGAGGCTCTAAACGACGTTTTTTGGGAAATCTGGAAGCAACATGCATCCATGGCTCGATGTTCCTCTTCCCAAATTTGTAGTTCTTGGATAGATCTTTCTAATGAGATATTGTGCAGGTCAAATGGAGATCTTATGCCAAAGTTACGACCCCGGGAAGTTGATATACCAATTTACCCAAACAGGGCCTACAATTTGGTGCTTCATCTTCTAGGGTTAGGTTTTTGGATGTTTAGGGTTTTCGATTGTTTCTTAACAATAAATAGGCCTTCGAGCCTCACTGTAACATAGTTCAGAGGCATGTGGCTGCAAAATCTCTTCTCAAAGATAAGCTACCATCGCCATAGCTTGTTTATTTCCATTTTTGTTTGTAATTAAAAGAAGTATTATTTCCACTGCATCTCTATATTTATGGTTATCTCTGTAATTTGTTGCATTCCTATTTAAATCCGGATCATGTATGCATTATATTTTTCTTATAGGAACTCCATAACTCATTATAGGAATGCTACCATGTTGTTGAAGATAATGGAGAAATGTATTTTAGGAGAAACTCAGTTCATTAGTTATGTGTAGGCCTCAAATTAGGATTCAGTTCCTACTTCTTAGCTAGCCATTTTAACTTCCCTATATGTGTGTAGGCTATATATTCATGATTTTTAATGATGAGCATGTATAACGTTCTGCGAGAGGCCATCTCTAAGTGAAGCCCTCACTTGAGAGTTTCTCAGCTTATTGAATAATATCTTTGTCTTCCATTTCTAACATGGTATCACAACTTGAGGGTTTAGTGAAGAAAAGCGAGATTTCTTCAGTGGCCGAGAGTGCATTGTGGTTGTAGTGTGGCCTTAATGGTTGTGGCGAAGAACATTTCCATTTTTTGATCAACATGCATTTTGGCTCAAGAAGCACACTCTTCTATTTTGACAAGCATTGTTCCTTGAGCGAAAAAAGCATTGTTTGACCTCCACTTAACATGATTTCTTGTAGCACAGGCCATTAGCATCGATTTGCATCGAAAATATTTGTTTCTTCTTTTGACTGAATTTCTGTAGTTTGATCGAATATTTCACTGCATGGGGGTTGAATTCTGGCTACATAGGGGTCAGATATGTTGAATGGTGCTACGATAACCTTAGACTTGCAACGACTGAGTTAAAAGTCGTGTGTGTATTGGTGGCAGCTTGAGTCAAAGGAAGTGTGGTGAATCTGTTTGCTTGATCCATCTACGTGTTATGGAGGCTATTAGGAGGCCGAGTGGTGGAGCAACGAAGGTAGAGAGTGTGAGGCTGCAAGCGAATCAATCACATTCTCCTTGTGGATCGTGGTTGATTTGCGTGGAGGTGCAGTAGTTAAAGGAGTTTGTTGTAGTTGGAGGAACTGACAAGCTCAAATTTTCTCACAGCAAGCAGAGGGCGAAGAGAAGTATTCGACAGTTTTGTCACAGAAGAAAGAACATGAATTTATGTTTGGTCATCAAGCAGAGAGGGAGTATCGCGACGATATGTGTAATCTCAAAATTATTGAAACTGAAGCAAAATCTCTGTTGAATGTAGTTCAGCTAGAACTTGCTCTTAGTTCTGAAGGCTATGGTTTCTTCATATTCTTGATAAATTATGAACTTCCAATTTCTGATATAGTGAGGCAAAGAGCCAAAAACCCAATCATACATCTGCTGACCTAAGTTGAGTGACGGCTAAAGGAGATCGCTTAGGAAGATCGTGCAATCTTTTTCGGTGGTTCCTTTGTGCGTGAGGCTGAGAGCAAGGTATTGTTGGTATGTGATCGTTGTTTTTTTTATCTATTTTTAAACCAAGGAAGGTTGAAAGTGAAAGGTAGACTATACTAAATTTGCCTTGCAGTTTGAGAGAATTTCGAAGGCCGGGTTTTTGTTTTTATTTTTGGGGTTATAATAATTATTTTTTAAAAATTGTTTGTCGCATGTGATAAAGTTTTTATACATGACAAAAAGGGAGTCATTTTTTAAATAAATGAGGGTTTCTTTGAAAAAACAAAGAGGGATCTTGGTTTTCAGCATCAAATTAAAGGAATTGTTATTTAATTAACAGAAAACCTATTTTTTATAGATTGCTCCTTGCATCTCGAGATAGATCTGTCTTTTAAAGTGTTGGAGGTCAAATTTTATATTTCCTAAGGGATACCTGTCAAGATGAATAACTAGATGGTAGAGGCATAAATGAATGAGAGTTGTAAGCTCATTAAATCAAATTACTTGAATTGGAAATTTAAGTTGTAGACCCTATTGGAGGGGAAAAATGAGTGGGCAATTGCAACCAGTGATGAGTTGAAGCTGACCGTAGCTACAAGCATAACACTAGAAACAATCCCGAACTAGGAAAAGAGGGAGAAAAAAGCAAAAGTGTTGTTAAAATTGTTAGTGAATAATTGTATCATCCCTCACATTCGTGAATGCAAATCAACAAACGACATCTAGAAAAACCTCAAGGACTTGTACGAGATCAAAAACACAAATCACTTATTGATTTTGAAAAGCAAGATTCTCACCATTAAAATGGAGGAGAATGAACGAGTGGTTGTGTTCATTTGTTGAATCAATGAGCTTAGAGATAAATGGGTGACATAGGACAGAGTTTCAAACATCGATCTAGTCACAGTTACCATGAATGGTATGACTAATGATTATCAGATGTTTATCATAGGTTCAAATGCGAGAGAGAAAACCCCCAATTTTGAATAATTGACCGAAATCATGATGCAAGAGGAAGAGAGGCGGATGACCTTGAAACCCAAGAGTTCAGATCTTGCTCTAATGGTGAAGAAGCCCTTCAGAGGGAAGGAAAATGCAGGATAGGAAGGAACAAGTACACCACAGAGAAAACTACCCCAAGATATGTCCTCAAACAGAAGTGATTTAGGACCCAAATGTTTTTATTGTGGTAGAGTTGGTAACATAGCTGAAAACTGTCAAAAGAAGAAGTTTGATGAATGTTACCATAGACATAAGATGTATGCAGGACACTTTGCTGATGAAGATCAAAATTAGAATCTCAGATTGATTGTATTTAATTCTGAATTCTCTATTGAGGATGATGGAGTATAAACCTGGTTTACGGAATCAAGAGCTTCTACTCACATGACAATTAAGAGAGATTGGTTTGAGAATTTTAAAGAGACCTGTAATGGTGCAAATATCTACCTTGGTGATGATAGAGGGTACCAGATCAGAGGGTATGGTAATGTTCGTGTCATTTTTCCTAACGGAAATATTAGACATATTCAAAATGTAATGTATGTACTTTGAATAAAAAAGAACCTATTCCATGTTTCTATCATAACAGGTCGAAACATTAAGGTAGATTCTTTTAAGTCTTATTGTGTTATTAAAGATCTGTTGGATTGCATGAAGCCAATTGCATCAGGTATTCGAGTGGGAGGATTGTATAAGTTGAACGTAAGAAGCACACTGCACCAATATTTGACCTCATTAGTTATCAGTGCAGAAGACTTATGGCATCAAAGATTCCGTCATATCAATTTAAATGACCTGCCACTACTTCGGAAATGAGGTATGGTCAGTGGTCTTCTTGTTTTAAAGAATGTTCATGTTGATTGTGAAGCATGTTCTCTTGGGAAGATGCATGGAGATGAGTTTCCTGCAAATTTAGATAGAAAGAAGAGAGATATAGTAGAAATTGTGCACACTGATTTGTGTGGGCCGATGCAAACAAGGTCATTAGGATGTGCCTATTATTCCTTATTGTTTTTTGATGATTGCACGATATTTACTTGGGTATGTTTGCTCAGAAAGAAGAATCATACTTCTGAATATTTTAAAGAGTTCAGAAGCATGATTGAAAAACAGACAGGAAACTTCATCAAAATTCTTCGCTCGGATCAAGGGGGAGAATACAAGAAGGGTGATTTCATTAAATATTGAAAGTACCAAGGGATAGTTCATCAGTTCACAATTCCCCACACTCCTCAATAGAACGAGGTTGCAGAGATGAAGAACATAACCCTTGTGGAGTGTGATCGAAGCATGTTAAAAGGTAAGAATCTGTCTGATGGATTTTGGTCAGAAGCAATAAATACTACAATATATTTGAATACTAGGATTCCGAAAAAAAACCTTGATTTTAAAACTCAATTCAAAGCTTTATTAGGCTTTAAGGTTGCAATTATACATTTAAGAGTTTTTGGCTCCAAAGCTTTTTCTCATGTTCCAAAAGAGGATAGGAAGAAACTAAATTCAGAGGCCATTAAATGCATTTTTGTTCGGTAATGCACAGAGTTTAAAGCTTATAAATTGTTTAATCCCTCTACACATAAAGTGTTTGCAAGTAGAGATGTGGTATTCCATGAGTAGGTTGATGATGGAAACCATGAAAGAAGCAATGAAGATTGGCACATACCTTTTCTAGTGGAACATGGAAGTGATGATAAGGACAACCTTGAGAAGGAGAAACATCATAAAAAACAACAAAAAAAGGAAGATGTGGATGGTCCATATGCAGGTAGTATGACAAGTCCACCAAGGGATGATCAGAACAGATTTGAAGTCGGTCCACCACTTAGGAGATCAGGTAGGAAAATTCAGTTGCCAACAAGATATAGGGATCATGCTCTTATAACTAGTATGTTAAATCTTGTTGAACCCTCTAATTATAAATAAGCAAGTCAATATAGTGAATATAGGGAAGCCATGGAAGAGGAATATGAGCCAATTCTTGAAAACAAAACTTGGGATCTAGTTGAGTGACCTGAAGGAAAACAACCCATAGGTTGCAAATGGTTATACAAGCCTAAATTTAAACCAGATGAGAGTATAGACAAATATAAAGTTAGGCTGGTTGAAAAGGGGTACTTGCAAAAGGAAGGCATACACTATGAGGAAACCTTCAACCCCGTAGCCTTATTAAACAAAATAAAAATATTAATTGCTTTAGCTACAAAATGTGAAGTCTGCGTAATTAAACGGGGAATTAAAAGAAGAAGAGTATTTAATGCAACCTGAAGGTATTTTTAAACAGGGGGAGGAACATCTAGTCTATAGATTGAAGAAAGCATTGTATGGACTAAAACAGGCTCTGAGGTCGTGGTATGATAAAATCTAGTAATTTTTCCTATAACATAGTTATAAAAGAAGCAGGAATGACCCTAATCTATATACTGTGTTTGATGAAAAGTGAAAATTGTTTTGATTTCTTTATATGTAGAGGATCTTATCATTACAAGAAATGCTAATTAACTCATTAAAGAAATCAAAGAGGCGACGCCACAACTTTTTGAGATGAAAGACATCAGAGAGTTACACTATTGTTTGGGCCTTGAAGTCTAGAGGGATTATGGAGAGACTTTTATGTCTCAGGGAAAGTATGTGAGAAGTCCATTGAAAAAGTTTAGAATGGATCAGTGCAAAGCAACATCAGTGCCTTTATAGAAGAATAGCAAACCTTAGAATAATGATGGTTCAAAGGAGGTTGATGCAACACTATATAGACAGTTGGTTGGGAGTTTAATTTACTTGACTACATCTAGGCCAAATTTGGCTTTTACAGTCAGTGTATTCAGCGAATTCATGTCAACACCTCTTGAGAATCATTGTGTTGCAGCAAAAGGCATCTTAAGTTATCTTCAAGTAACCTTAGACTTTGGTTTTAAATATACTAATTTGTTTGATGTTAGATTGAAAGGGGTTTCAGACTCAGACTGGGCCAGAAATCTAGATGACCAATGATCCATAATAGGTTATGCATTCAACATTCATTTTGGGGTCATTGCATGGAGCAGAAAGAAGCAGAACAATGTATATTTGTCTTCAGTAAAAGCAGAGTATCAAGCAATGTGTGCAGCAACATGTGAGGTAGATTGGTTGAGGAGATTTCTTCAGGATGTCGGAGAAGAACAAAAATATGCAATTATCATTAGACGTGATAACCGGATCTCATTGAAGCTTGTAAATAATCAAGTGTTTCATAAAAGCACAAAGCATATTGATACACATTTTCACTTTGTTAAGGAGAAGGTTCAGTCAAAGGAAATCCATATTGAATATTATAATACTTGTGACAATGCTACAAATATTTTTACTGAGCCTCTTGGAAGAATTAAGTTTGATTTATTTAAGGAGATGTTAGGGATTCTTGTGAACCCTTTCTCCATTAAGGGGGAGTGTTGAAGATAATGGAGAAATGTATTTTAGGAGAGAGTTGGTTCCTTGGTTATGTGTATGCCTCACATTATATTTAGTTCATACTTCTTCGGTAGTTTTTCTAACTTCTCTATATGTGTGTAAACTATATATTCATGATTTGTAATGATGAGCATGTAGAGCATTCTGTAAGAGTCTCTAGGTGAAGCCCTCACCTGAGAGCTGCTCAATTTAGTGAATAATATCATTGTCTTCCATTTTTAACACATAGAATTAGATCATGTTACCCTAAATAATATATATATATATATATATATATATATTATATATATATATTATATATTATATATATATATATATATATTTATATATTTTTTAGAAATATTGTAATTTTCCTATAGGTAAATTTTAATGCTAATAATAGAAAATAATACTTTTGAAAAATACAATTCCATCTTTATAGAAAAAGAAATCCTTGTGTAAATTAAATTTAAGTTTATCATTTTGAGTTAAAAGTTGAAGTAGAAAAGATTATTGATATTTCCATTTTTTAACAATAATTATAAATAATTGCTTTTAAGAAATATTTTTTTTTCAAGTGTATTTAATTGATTTGCAATGAAAAAAAAACAAATGTTTAAGTTTTCATGTGATTGAGTTATTTTTTTGGTTAAGCTTGGCAAGAATACATCACCCCAATGAAGAGAGCAATTAAAGAAATGATTTCACATCAAGGAGTGCCTTAAAAAAACACCCTGTCTATCCAAAACCCAATACATATGATTAAGTTATTAATTAATATAGATAAATAATTTTTTATTATTTAATAATAAATGCAAAAAATTACTTTATTTGGCCAAAAATGATTAAAAAGATAATTTCATACGGACATAACTAGATATAAGAAATATGCTAGCATAAATTGATCTTAAACTAGAAGAACTAAGACAAGGTTGGTTTAAACCTATTAGATTAATAATTTTGATTACTATGTGTGATTTGTTTAAAGGAAAAAATATTTATTAGATAAATGTTAATTTATAAATAATTTTGAAATGTTTTATTTATAATTTCTATGTTCAAGTTAGGGATGGGAAGGTTTTCAGGTATATATTCTGGTGTTATTTGGTAGGGATTTGTTATATTTTCCGACGGAGATTTGGTGACTTATCAGATTGAAGTTTATATTCTCCACAATCTAATTTAAAGCATCTAAAATGAATATTGGACACAAAAAAATTACTTTGGTTAAAAAAACTTCAAAATATATAACAGTCAGAGAGACTTGTTAGACTTAGGACATCAAGTTTTAAATTCTCCGCAATCTAAATACATATATGAAATCAAAAACTCATTTAAAACATTTAAAATAAATATTTTACCAAAAAAATTTCACCTTATTTTAATCAAAATTCTAAATATATCATACTTAGACGGTCATTTTACTTATATATAGTTAATATTTCTTATATATTTAAAAGAAAAGTGATCATAGGTTTTTTTTAACCAACAAACTGCTCCGTCTTCTTATCATCTTCCAACATTTGAAAACCTATTATGTAAAACAATCGTTTATATCAGTGTAAGTAGAGGCAGACTTTGCGGGAAATGTTTTAAAAGCGATTGTGATATCAATATTATTGCCTCAGGCCTTCAGCGTTGATAGTCCCAAGCCTGCTGGGCAAGCCTACGTTTTTGTTGTCTCCATTATATTGGATTATATTTGTTCTGGATTATACTTTTGTTCTCTCCATTATCTGGATACTTATTCTTCGTGTACTCCTAAATTAAGTCAACGGCATTGATATGTGAATAAGGATTCGGATTTAGATGCCAAAGCCGGTACTTCACGTGTGTCTCCATGGAGACCCGGTCACAAATATTATTTTACGCTGAAATATACATACATCCAAATCACAATAAAACTTGCATCGGTATATGTAGCTGCATCTTTGGACAACAGACTAGATTAAACAATTCATAAGATTCATATAGAATTTCCAAATACAAAGTGGGCAACGCTTATTTTATGCGGGCAATCCGGGGGTATTATGTATTTGAGCAATACCTGTCTCCTAAGACTATGCACAAACTGATTGAATTTGTGCGTATTATTCTATGTTTGGATTACAAATATGCATGTCACAGGATGTTTGTCTTGCATATGCACCAGTACAAGAACCTATAATTCGGCTGCTTCATCGAAATTATATGTTGGATTTCAGGTAACTCTTTCCTTTAGGCCCACTTGTTCGAATGAACATCCTGTAGTCATTGAACTTCATCTTTCCGTATCTCGGCGGGTTGGAATCATCAATCAGCTCCTTTAGAGGCCCGATTTCCTTGTCTCCATTAGGGTTACAGAAAACCGCGATCGACATTCGTTCCTTTTTCGAGTTCACAAGGCAGTTGTGTTCCACACTTTTGTAAATTCCGTTTGCCAATATCTGCGCGAAGAAAGAAATAGAAAGAACTATGACAATCGGCGGATTTTGACGGGTGAATGAAAAAAGTAATCGAAATACTGACCTCCATCTGGTCGCCTAGGTTTATCGTCAAAGCATCAACGACAGGGCGCACAGCCACCCAATAGTCGCCTTTGCGAACTTGGAGGCCCACGACATCATCCTGAAGCAGAACGGTTATTCCTCCAGGATCGGAGTGAGGAGACAGCCCATAAGTCAATTCCGGTTGTGGGCATACGGGATAATAGTTGACTCGAACAGAAATCCCAATTCCCTCCTCGCCTCCAAAAGCTTCATTTAGATGGTCCGGAGGCAGGCCCAGGTTTTCACAAAACACAGACAGCAAGGTCTTACAGAGTTGCAGCGTTCCTTCGCAGTACTCCTTCATTATACTCCTGTGATGTCGACATAAAGAAGCAATAATGAAATTTCCAGAGTAGCTTCACAAACAAGAGAAAAGGAGCACTTCCTGTTTTATCTTGCAACCTAACCGATAAACATCACTTCACTCTCAGAATTAGGATAAAAATAAAGAACTATATAGATTCCGTAATGAAACTTGTAAATGATGCTCCATTGACTCCATATAGACGCATGCAAGTGGAATTTTGAGTGCAAACAAAGAATAAAAATGCAACGTTGAATGGAAAGGGAGTTCCTGCATCACCTGTATTCATCCGATTTTGATGGCCATCTGTCCTCCTCTCGTATGGAGAGAGGCAAGTAATTGTGATAATAGTAATCCCCCCAGTCGAGAATCGCATCTTTCTGCACACCAGTTCGGCTACCATATCCAACGTAAGTCCCAGGATCGTTGGCGTGTTTCTGCTTCTCCTCCAACGGCAGACAAAAGAACTCTCTCGACACCTCACGTACGGACATGAGAAGTTTCGCAGAAACTCCATGGTTAATAACTTGAAAGAATCCCCACTCTCTGCATGTATCTGATATGTCTTCCATGATCTTATTCCGGCGTTCGTCGTAGAGACCAGCGAGGTCTATGATGGGTATCTCCTCTGCTAACAGCGGCAACTTCGGGGGCCTCTCGTGATCAGGCCTGATGTATTTGGATGGCAAGCTTTCAATGGCGCTCTCTGAAATACATTGGACTCTGGTTATTGTCTCAGGCCACTCCATTGGATGGCAATGTCCAAAACACAACTGATCAAAGTGCTGAACAATAGAAATAGCCAAGGGACTACTAGCAGTCTGTGATCTCACAAATAGATATCTACCGCATTCTCTCCCTTGCCATCCTAGAGGTCGTATATATGCCCGAAGCAAGTGAGGAATTTGAGCACAAGATGTTAAAATAATACAACCAAACCGGGGTATTATTAAACTCAAGAAAAAGGATGGGAAAACGTGACGTTGTACCAAGAGTGGAGAATGTCGACTAGGCATCATAATCAGCCACTCAAAAACTGACTTACCTCACGAAGAGTAACAACTACGTGCCCTCGAGATAATAGAATTTCTAAGTGCGTAATATGGCCTCGTGGTCGTTCTGGAGACATAATTGATTGATAGCGTTGAGTGGTCAGTGCCTGAAAGTCAGTTTGCATGGGAATCTCCCATATATCATCACATGTTATTTGAGGTATCACATGCCATGTAAGGAAATAATAAATGGAAATCGGAAACTTTGCATTCTTTCATGATTCTATAGAGGTAATACATATTTAATTAAGTCAAAGCGATGAAAGCTAAGCCTCACATCGATGATCCTAAAAATAGTCTTTATACATCCAAATAAAAAAATTCCCTCTACTTTCTTTACATGTGAAATTGCGTCGATTAACTTGGAATTAAGCAAAAATATAATCTTTTATCATCCCTAACTTAAGACTGCTTTAACTTTCTTTATACATTAAAAAATGCGTATATAATCAAACCAGAAATGCGGATATAATCAAACCAGTTCCATTTCAACAACCTAAAATTTTCGAAATTAATAAGTTACTTTGCACGCAGATTGCAACCGATGTCTCCAGCTCCACGTTCACCGGGAGCTACATTGTCGTAACGACGGGGAAACCATAGATATAGATAAGGCTCACGCCGGGAGAAAAAAAAAAAATAACCTTTCTATTATTTGTAACGGTTAGAAGGTTGCGTTACACAGCAGAGCCGATTTCATTAATAATAATAATAATAATACGAAGTTAAAAGTGATTGGGATAAGTAAATGTTTGTTCAATTAATAAAAAAAATTAAATAACTAAAATAATAAAATTCAATTTGTTATATTTTGATTTTGTTATTGATTTGTGATTGTAAGAGGTGCTTAGAGTAGATATGTAGATATAATGTAAGTATGTAAATTATTCCAAAGTTCTGTTTAATTAAATAATAATAATAATAAGGAAGAAGTGGGGCTTAATTAAATAATAATAATAAGTCGGAAGTGGTTGGTGAGTACAAACATCAATAAGTTGGTTCAATTAATAATAAAAAGTTAAAGTAATAAAAATAATACAATTCAATTTGTTATATTTTGATTTTGTTATTAACTTGTGAATAAGTTTTGTTACATTACCATGAGCCAATACCATGTCTTATCAATATGGTAAGCTCAAAAACCATAACTTATTTCAAAACCAAAATGTTTTATAACGATATGACAAGATTCTTAATGGATATTCACCCTCACTTTATAATAACTTGAAATTTATCTTTGTTATAATATCATGGGCCAATACTTATCAATAATCATGCCAATAAAAAAAACTTATTTTACAATCAAACTATTTTATAACAATATAAAAATATTCTTAACCATAGATATTCATCCCCACTGTACCATGGATATTGTTAACTTGTAAATAGATTTCATTACAATACCATGGCTTAACAATACCACAAGCCCAAGAAACATAACTTATTTCACAATCAAAATATTTTATTCAATATGACAAGATTCATGATCATGGATATTCACCACCACTTTGTCATTGATATTATGAACTTGTGAATAGACTTTGCTACAATAGCATGGGATAATACCATGGCTTATCAATACCACATGCCAAAAAATCATAACCTATTTCACAATCAAAATATTTTATAAAAATACGAGAGGATTCATAATCATTGATATTCACCCCCACTTTCTTATTCATATAATTAAATTGTGAATAGGCTTTATTACAATAAAAACTTATTTCACAAGAAAAATATTTTATAACAATATGACAAGATTCATACTCATGGATATTCACCCCCACTTTGTCATTGATATTATGACAATATGACAGGATTAATAATCATGGCTATTCACCCCCACTTTTTCATTGATATTATGAACTTGTGAACAGGCTTTGTTACAATAGCATGGGCTACTATCATGGCTTATCAATACCACCTACCAAAAAATCATAACCTATTTTACAATCAAAATATTTTATAACAATATGACACGATTCATAATCATTGATATTCAACCCCACTTGGTCATTTATATTATGAACTTGTGAATATGCTTTGTTACAATAGCATGGACTATTACCATGGCTTATCAATACCACATTCTAGAAAATCATAACCTATTTCACAATCAAAATATTTTATATCAATATAACAAGATTCTTAACGATGATATTCACCCCCACTTTACCATGGATATTAGTAACTTGTAAATAGGCTTTGTTACAAAACCATGGCTGATCAATAACACATGCCCAAAAGCTAAATGTTATTTTACAATAAAAGTTGTTCTATTTTAATTTAATTTTATATTATTTTTTATAGAATTTAGGCTTGTGTGATCCATATCAAGTTTTTGAAACATGTTTATTTTTTAGTTATTTATTTAAATTGAAAGTAAATATTTTTCCCCTAAATTTTTGTCAATTCAAAATTAGTCTTTTCTTTTTAGACGTTGGAGCGATCTGTCTCACTATTTAACTAATCTGATTCTTCATCTTGTGGTGACAATGAACCACACTGGTTGGAAACATATCGGAAAAATAATTTTGATGTGATTATCAGTTTTTAACTAAATCTAATAGTAAAAGGGTTATAATTAATTTTTAGATGTATATAAACCCTCTATTTTCATGACTACTAAAAATATTCCCATAGAAATTAAATTAAGGTTTGAATAAAAGTAAAAATGATAATACCTTTATATTTAAAGATGTGAAATTTATATAATACAAATAGTATTAGTAAGAACCAACATAGATCCATGTTAACTAAGGATCTAGGCATGACAACAAGAATAGTGAAGGGAAGAGAGACGGGGGGAGGGAGATGGTGAAAAAGTTGGAGGGTGGAGAGAGAGAAAGAGAGAGAGAGAGAGAGAGAGAATGATGGGGGGAGACGAGAGAGGGAGGTGGGAGATAGACGAAAGAAGAGAGAGGATGGGGGAGAAAGAGTGAGGAAAGAACAAAGACATAGGGAGATAAAGGTGGAAAGAGAGGGAGTGAGAAAGGAGAGATGGAGAGACGGAGAGGGAGAGAGGAGAGGAGGGATGATAGAGAAGATGTGGGGAGAGAAGGGAAAGAGAGAGAGAGGGAGACAAAGAGAGAGAGAGAGAGAGAGAGAGAGAGAGAATGATGGCGGGGAGAGATAGAGGGAGGTGGGAGAGAAAGGGAGCGAGAGAAGGAGAGAAAGGGAAGGAAGAAGAAAGACACAGAAGGAGAAAGGTGTTGGACACCTAATCCTCTAAGAGTTGGTGTGGAAGCTAAACAATGAAAGGGAGTCCAAGAGACCAATTGGAATATGAATCCAAGGGTCACACCATGTACTATAAATATATATCATTTCTTAATAATAAGTGAACTTTCCTACTTATCTTTCATATTTGTCTTTGCCATGTGTGTGTTTAACATGGTATCAGAGCAGGCGATCTCCTACCCTGCTCAAGTGTGAGCCACCTGTTTTTGTAGCCTTTGTAAACCAATGCTTTCCTCTTGATTATACCTTTCTGAGCATTTGTTAGAATAGAAGTTGTTACCTCTATCAGCTATACCATTCCTTCGTTGTGAGCAAACCCGCCCCTGCGACTGCAAAGAGGAATATTGTGAGACCTATCCCTCTCTACCAATGCAACGCTCTAACACTCTTTGTCAATTTCATGCTCCCACTCAGACCTATTTCTGCAAACCAACGGAAGCTGTGAGCTCTTTCTCCATTCCTAGTTCAAACGCTACCTCTGGATTTTAGCTATGCACTGATTCGAAGTCCATACTCTTGGTGCATTTTTTGTGATTTTATTTGAAGTCTTGGGAAATGAATTGAAGGAGTTCTTGTGAAAGTCATTGAATAAAACAATTAAATCTTTGGTCATGACACTAGAATATATTAATCATTTATCGTGATATTTGACTGCGTTGGAATGGAGCTCTCGGCGAGAAAGGGAGCGTCATTGATTGGAAATGGAGTGTTGAGTTTTTGAAAAGAAGTATTGGATGTTGTTTCAAATCTCTACATAGAATGGTTCAAATTACATCTGCGTTGGCAACAAATATCTCTCGGTGCATTGGGTATATATTTCATCTCTCTGCGTTGAATTTATAATGGATATGGATTAGCATTGATGTTGTGAGTATTGCTGGTTCAAAACATGTATTAATGCTATGACATGGTTGTTGCTGCATTAAATTTTATTGATTGCTGTTGCGTTAAATTTTATTGAACGACCAAAACAAGCTGAATTTGCTTTGTGTGGCTTAAAACCATGTGGAAAGTGTTTGCAAAAGTGGTATATTGGCGTTATGCTCCAATGACATACACTATCTTCCCAGTAATACATGCTTCACTTACTATACTCATCGAATCTGTTGTGACTACAAAGGCATCAGTGCACGCAAGGTTCCCTATGTGTGGGTTTGGATGTTGGCCATCCCAAATATAGATCTTTGGATGACTACCAAATTCTTTCCACATTATGTTACACACCTGAAGAGGCATTCTTCTCGAGAAAGAAATGCGTGTAGTCTCGCATTTACCAAGCACCTTATATAGAGCATCTACTAGCTTTACAGCAAGGTCTGTGCCATATTTACAATGTCTTATAGGTCCCCCTATATTCACAACAAGCAATGGATTTGGAAGTTGTGCTAATTCATCATGCCACTGTGTAGCAACCATTCGTAATGTTGCAAAATCAGCCTGGTGCAAAGCTCCAACTGTAAGCACCACTTTTCTATCTGGTGGTTCTCTAGGAGTTATCCAATTTCATAGAAAACGAGGAACTTGTTGCCATCCAACAGGAGTCAAAGCATAAAAATCATGGTGAGGGGTTACCACCAAGTCAAATTGATTGAGCTGACACCTCAGGTGTTGTATCTGTATTACAAATGTATTTTGGGGAGTAAGTATTTTTATTGTACTCGTAATTCAAACTGTGTCATGACCAGACGCAACAACCAACAATGGTCCCTCTTTCTCCGTAATTTCACGAGCCATTATTACTCTCTGCATTGAAACTGATGCCTAATTTCAGCATTGAATATATTGTATGTTCATCGAGCTCACCATGTGTCTTGGTCTATATCTTTGCATTGAAGATGAGCTGAATTATATGGGTAAACTTTGAGCTATATTGTTGCACCAATGTTGTTGTCTTTATGGATAAAATAGACTTGTGAAATCAATAGTATTTTCCGCATTAAAGAGATATTTCACACTGGTTGTTTATTGCATATTTGTAGAGAATATTTTGCAGTGACATTGGTTCATAGTTGTAAACAAATTTTAAAGTGTAAATTTGACATTGGAGAAAATGACCCAAATTGGTAAAGTATTAGAGTTCTTGAAAACTCTGATACAATCTACTTCAAATGACACTTTCCAAATTAGCAAAGGCTCTCTCTCATAAATTCAGACTTGCCTACAATATGCACAAGAACAAATTGATTTTTTACAGATTGAATCTCAACTACAACAGGAAGAATTACAGTAGTGGAGTCATCATTCTGAACCTATTTTTGTTCAGAACATTGAGACAAATACCCATCAACAACAAGTCAATATTGTTGAAGTTCATTTGGATTTAGTACCTAATGAAGCAACAATTTTACATGCAGATGCAGAAGTTTAGTTTTCACTTCCTAATCCCATCATCAGAACTTGGGAAGAGCTTGTCCATAACAAGCACAAAATAGGTCTTGGATATGAAAAGGAGGTTTCCTTTCATATTCCATATTACTCAAAGCCCATCTAGTTTCATAATGTTGGATTCCTTTATGACAGTTCACTTGGAGCTGTTCCAGATTTTGCTACTCTTCCAGAATAACAACAACAGAATGGGAGATGCCAACACTATGACCGAGTTTTCTATCTGAGAAATCATTGTTTTAATCTTCATCCATGTAAGCATTGTCATAAAACCAATCGTTCTTCAAACAGATTCTTCCGAAACAAACCTCCTACAAGAATAAAGATTCATCTTGGATGGATCGCTTCTTGGCAATGGGCATCAATAGCTAAGAAGATATTCCAGTCATATGCCAAAACTTGTTCTAGAGTATTGAACAGTCTTGCAGTTGATTTTTCTCCATCATCTCACCTTGTATCTAACATGGGGGGAATTAATGGTCATCTACAAGCTTCAAAGAAACATCAAGCCAGCTTGTGCCACAACCTGCCATACCAGATTCAGAATTGTAGCCAGAGACGAATATGCCCCTGAGCATGCCTTCAGTTTGTGACACCTCTTCAAAGAATTGGTGTCACTTCCTCTAGAAAAAGGCATTTGCTTCTTTCGAGCTTTGAAAGAGTTCCAAGAATTGCATTAAGCATTTTAGAGTTGTTTGTCATCCTTAAACCATCATAGGTTGAGACTTCCCTTTTTAGGTTTAGGTTCTCCATTTTATGCGGGGTGAGACCTCCCTTTCATGGTTGAAGGCTTCCCTCTTCAAAACATCAGGAGCACTTCCAATAGCAGAAGCCTTGAGCTTCATGCCAGTCTTAGAAGAGTTCTAGGAACTAAACTAAGCGTTCTAGTGTTGGTGGTCATTCTTAAACCACGCCCTTTATACCAACATTTCAAAGAGCACATTTAACCTAGTGCTTCCATGCCTTTTCGCATGTTTTGTATTACAACTATATTCTTGGACTCATACATAACCCTTCAGATTAAGGGATGGAATGGTGGACACCTAATCCTATAAGGGTTGGTGTCGAAGCTGAAAAACCAAAAGGAGTACAAGAGACCAATTGGAATATGAATCCAAGGGTCACACCATGTACTATGTATATCATTTGTTAATAATAAGTGAACACTCCTACTTATCTTTCCTATTTGTCTTTGCCATGTGTGTGTTTAACAAAAGGTAAAGAGAGAGAGGGAGTGACAAGGGAGCGATTGAGAGAGAGTGAGGGATAAAGGAGGGTGGAAGGGAATAGCGAGAGGTAAAGAGGAATACGGAGGGAGTGAGAGAGATAAATATGGAGATAGAGTGTGTATGTTTTGGGGGTGAGATAGAGAGAGGGAATAAGAAAGAGGTACACATATACAAATATAGATATTTTATAGTATTATATAACCAACCTAGATCCATATTAACTCGAATCTATCAAGCACCATGATGGATCAAATCTCTAGAGGTGCAAACCTTTCCTTAATTTTTCACTCAGATAGGAAGTTTGTGTCTCGAGAGATTAGATCCCTCTAGGCGTTTGATAGATCCAAGTTAAAATATATCTAGGCTCGTTCTAAATTAAGTGTACATGCGATATTTAAAAACAAGAAAATATCAATAACAAAAAATATCATACCATCAACCATAAGTAAAATATTTCAATGTCAATATTAAATAACATAATTTATATCTAATTTTTATAGAGAAAAATAATGTAATTTTTTTTTTCTCATTGTGATAGATAAAATGGCTATTATTTTAAAATCCAATGAAACAATTTAGTGTTGGATTGTGATTTCTTATTGTTTAAAATGTTATTTTGAAAACATGAATATATTCAACATCCTAAAAAATACTCAATATTAATAGTGGGTGGTTGTTATTATATTGTGGCATGACTGTAGAAATAGATTTGTTTGTTGATCACTATCAGTTTAATATTTACCAATGCAATTTATAATGTTTAACTTTGAAAAATAAATATTTATTTTTCAATATTATTAAAAAAACTATTCATTAGACCATAATTTGAAGTTTCGTTGCGTCTTTTACATAACATAATTTCATATAGATAACTCTCGCACATATTTTATTCAATAATTTATGGATATGTAATATTTATGCATTATTTTTAGATATTTGTGTAGTGATTTTTTATTCTTAAGCTTTCAAGTAATTAAATAACTTATTTCCCACCATAATTTTAGCAAGTCTTGGCATAAAAAATGAATAGGAATAAGATGTAAACAAATATATTTACCAGAAATTGCTTGTCACCATTGCCAAGTATGGTAGACATGTTGTATGGTAGCACATATGAGCTACTTTGAGGGACACTGAATCAAAGTGTTCACAATGAAGTAACTCAGAGGGAGTTGTGGGTGTCTAATGGGATGGGACAATTTAAATTTCGAACTCATGATAGGAGTGAAGGTTTTAACCCTATACAAAAATTACTTGTATATGAATTCTAACAATAGCAAGTAAACAATGGCGAGAGCATTAACCATAAAACAAATATACATAGATATTTTCCCCTTGCTCCCAAAACCAAGGCTACCAAACTCATTTTTCATTGTATTCCTTTCTTGTTAAAGCATATATCATATATATATATTATATATATATATACATGTCGAAAAATTCATAAACCCCATTTCATTAAGCATGTATTAGAACATAACCATAGTTCCCTTGACCGGATCTACAAAATACCATGGGAGGAAAACCATTATCCCCAAAACCATATGGAAAACCCATACACAAAACCATAGGTAGGTCTGCCCACCAAATATACTTTCAAAAGAAAAATTCCTAGGGCACTATCGCTCCCCCTGTGACTCCCCACTATGCCTTACATAATTAATGGGGTGTTGTCGCCCCCCCTCTAACCCCCCACTTCGCACGTGAGGCTAGTTGTGAAAGAATATAACACACACCCAACATTCTTCCACTTCTTGTTTTGATTCCATAATGGGGGTCATAGGAGATCTTAGTAATTGGTCTAGCCTTGCAATTCCCATTGATTCTCTACACCAAGAAAAAATCTCAGTGCTCATAGACTTCATTAATGCATCTACAACATTCTTCAAAGTGTCCACTTTTACCAGCAACACCTTTTTGTCCTCAATCATATCCCTCAAAAAGTGATACTGAACATCAATGTGATTTGTCTTCCAATGATAAGCATGGTATTTGCAAAGAAAATTTCACTTTTGCTATCAAATTCTATCCTTATAGCTAGTTGTACTAACCCCATACTTGAACACAATCTCTCTAACAAAAATTCTTCTCTGCTTACATGAGTGGATTACATGTATTACTCCTCTGTAGTTGAAACTGTCACTACAAACTCTCTCTTGCTCATCCAACTAACTCCACCTCCAAATAGGTTAAACACATACCCATTGGTATAACTTCTTCCATCCATATCTCTAGCCCAGTCTGCATTAACAAAGCCACGACTATCCAAAACTTTGTCCAATCCTAATATTCCTTGGTAGCACAAACCATAGTCACTAGTTCCATCTAAATACCTAAAAAAACTACTTCATTGTTGTCCAATGCTCTTTCTCAAGTTTTGATATAAACCTAATCAATACTCCCACTACATGTGTAATGTTCGGTTTAGTATAAAACATTGCATACACCAGGCTACCAACTGCACTTGTGTATGAGACACAACATATGTCCTATTCCTATTCTTGTGTATTGGGACATAGTGCAACAGATAAATTTACACCTACATGAATAGGAGTCTTCACCAATTTGCTATCATTCATATTAAACCTCTGCAGTATTGTCTCAACATACTTCCTCTGGTTTAAGTGGAGCTTCCTCTTTGCCCGATCTTGTTTAATTTCCATGCCCTAAAGGTAATTTGCAACACCGAGATCCTTCATATCGAATTTGGAGGATAATTGAGTATTCAAATCCTAGATAATTTCTTTATCATTTCTAATCAACAACAATCATCCACATACAAGACCAGATAAATAACACAATCATGAAATAACTTAAAATACACATAGTGACATGCTTTGCTTCTAGTGAAGCCAAGTCCCCATATAAATGTATCAAATTTCTAATACCACATCCTTGGTGATTGTTTTAACCCATACAAAGACTTTTTTTAACTTGCATAGTAGTTCTTTCTTACCCTTCACCATAAAGTCTTCAATCACTTCTTGTATATCTCTTCTTCCAGATCCCCATGAAGAAATGTTGTCTTCACATCCTTCTATTCTACCTCAAAATAAAAAGCAACAACAATAGATAAAAGTAATCTAATAGAAGCTCCCTTGGTAATAGAAGAAAAAAAATCACCAAAATCAATTCTTGGCGCCTAGGAATAAACTTTTGCTGGCAACCGAGCTTTGTATTGCTCCATATTGCCTTTTGCATTCATCTTCTTCTTAAACACCTATTTTCTTCCAATGGATTTCTTTCCAACCGACAACTCCACTAGATCTCATGCCTCATTTTTGTCCAAAGATGCCATTCCATCAACCATGGTATGTTTCCAGAGTTTTCCATCCTTTGAATCTACTACCTCCCTGATAGTGCTAACATATCATCAATAATAAATAAAGAAAAAATTGAACATAAAGCAAATGGACTATACCTTTCTGGTTGCCTTCTTTCTCGAATTGATCTTCTCATAGCTGGAGTTTGCGACTCTTCATATTTTGATTCCACTTCTGTTGTAGAGTCTGATTCTTCCTCCTTTAGCTCAAACTCTATCTTTTCAGGTTCCTTTAGTAGGACTTCATGTTTAATAGAATATTTCACCTCTCTAAAAACCACATATCGTCTATATACAACCTTCCTTGTTTATGGGTTCCAAAGCTTATCACCTTTTGAACCATCATTTTACCCAACAAATATGCACCCTTCAGATTTACTATTCTACTCAGTTCTTTTCTCCTTTCGAACATGTACATATGCATCACAGCTAAATACCCTCAGATGTGAAAGAGCGGGTTTCTTACTAGTCCAAACCTCATGTGGATTCTTATCCTCCAATGGTGATGAAGTTGATTTATTGATCAGGTAACATGCATTCTCCACCACCTCTGCCCAGAATTTCTATCCTAACCTTACACCACTCAGAATGCTTCTTTCTTATTCCATAAACTTCTTGTTCATTTTTTTTACAACTCCGTTTTATTGAGATGTGTATGGAGTAGTCTTCTATCAGGATACATCACACTTCTTAAAGAACTCTTCAAATTCATTCTTGCAAAACTATCCACCATTATCTATCCTCAACACTTTTATCTTCTTAATTGTCTAGTTTTCCACGAGAGCCTTAAATTCTTTAAACTTGTCAAAGACTTCACATTTCTTCCTGAGAAAATGTATCCATGCATTCCTTGAGTAGTCATATATAAATGATATATAGTACATAGAATTTCCTAGTGATGGAACTAACACAGGTCCAAACACATCACTATGCACAAGCTCTAATATCCCTTTTTCCCTCTTATCAGTAGAGGGGAAACTCAACCGATCTTGCTTCCCATATACACAATGTTTAGAGAAATAAAAATCCATAGAGCAATTAGACATAACTTATACCATACCATTACAATGTAGTAATCAAAGGCCCTTCTCTCAAATATGTCCAGGACTTTGATGCCATAGCATGATCTTTTCTCCATAAACCACTAGATTTTCTGCTCCACTTTGAGGAACCACAGAACTGTTTCACTCATCAATAACAACGTTACCCGGAAGCTTGTAAAAATTTTCAATCTTAACTCCTAACATCAATACCAATTCTCCCCAAACCATCTCGCAAGTATCTTTCTCAAATACTATTTTTACACCTGCGTCATCCATCTTGCGTACAAAAATCAGGTTTCGTGCCTACATAGGAATATGCAGAACACTTAGAAGTTTTCTAGTCCTTCCACCTTACAAGTTCCGCTTGAATTTTCTGTGTTTGACGATTCTAGCCTTCATGTCATCCTCTAAGAAGACATCACCACCATCGTATTTCTCATATTCGTAGAACCACCCCCTATGGAGAGTGAAGTGAAAGGATGCACCTGAGTCAATCAACCATGCCTCGTGATCTACATGTGTACTTGAATAAGAATCCAAGTACACATCCCCACATTCATCTGAGGTGGTTCTCGCCTCTCTAGAAGGAACTTTATCAAAGCCCTTTTCTTTTGAAGGACCTTTAGATCTACAATGCTTTTTGAAGCTCCCTTCCTTTCCACATTTCCAGCACACCTTTACATGTTTTCGTGAAGATTTTGATATCCCCCTTAGATTTATATCTCCCACTCGAGGACTTATTTTTGTTTCTATTCAGGGGCCGTTCTTGTAGGGACAAGACATCTCCATTCTGTCCCTCCATGTCTTTATATCTCATATCCTTCGACAAGAAGGATGAGAATATTTCATCGCAATTCAAGGTAGTTGTATTCCTACCTATTACAACAACCAAACTTTCCCAGGAACCTAGTAGAGAACACATCAAAATGATACTTTTATATTCATCTAAAATTTTAATATCGATAGATAACAATTTACATACCATAGTATTGAAGGCATTTAGATGGTTTTTCAATGAATCTTCATCCTTCATCCTCAAGTTATACATTTTTTTATGTAGGAGCAATTTGTTCACCAGAGACTTGGATTGGTACAATGTCCTTAACTTGTCCCACAAAGGCTTCATAATAGCTTCCCCCGATACATTCAATAATATTGAATTTGAGTTACACTACCATATTATTCCCTTTGTCTTCTATTCCAAGTGTCCTCTGTCTTCATTTGACATTGTCGATGATTTACTACCTAGATCTACCATAATCCACTGATCTTTATCCACTAGCAGATCCTCCATCTCGAGTTTCCACAACTCAAAAATATGACCATTAAATTTCTTGGTCTCTATCTTTCCACTGATCGCCATATTCTTTCACCGCAAGAATTGATCCTATAGATCTCCCATGGGCTCGGGCAAAACCCCTCAACAACAAAGACAACCCTTTGAAGTTGAAACAACTCTAATACCAGATTTAGGTTTTACCCCTGTAAAAAAATTATGTGTATACATCGTAGAAACCAGTGAGGTCTATGATGGGTATCTCTAACAGCCGCAACTTTGTGGGCCTCTCATAATCAGGCCTGATGTATCTATATGGCGTTGTACCTTGGAGATAATAATGGTTAACTATTATGGCGGAGCATATAAGATAATCGTTTTGGGGTTTTATTTTATTTGGGAGACCAATGGATGAAATAGATATAGAACTGATGTGCCTAATCTCTTGAATAATATCAATATCTCAGCAGAGGGCTCCTATAAATATTTACACAGTGAAATAGCTTTTATGATGATGAGCATAAACATAAAAGTAATATGATTGCCACAGTTTTCAAATTGAAAGCTAGATAATCATAAGTATGAAAACCTTTAAACTATGTTTACAGGTTTGAAAAAATACACGAGCTTACAAAGGATGTTAATGATTTATTAATTTTGAGAGAATTAACTAAACAAACACTCTATTAATTCATTCTCTTTATAGATTATCACTTCAAAAAGCTCATAAGAATAAACTGAAATACAATTACTCCTATCTAGTTATCTCTGCAAGACACAAGTATATGAAGAAAAACATAATGAATGACACTGGAAACACTTACAAAAAAGACAAACTGTGCAAAACAGAATTCAGAATCCTTTGCTTCGTATTAATGATATAGAAAGAGTAATTGCAACATATGTGTAGAAATGCTTCTTCAAATGTGCAACTCCTAATAACTCGTGAAGAGAGTTATTTATACAACAATAGGACGAAAAATATCCTAAACTACTTTTACAAAAACAGATTATTTACACAATCAAAAATAAAACTATCTAATGATCTGGCACTACTTTGGTGATGCGTTGTTTGATGACTATCATTGAAAAAGTTGAAAAGTGGTTGAAGCTAGATGACTGTTCCCTTAAAAACTGAATGATGTTCAATAATCCTTAATCAAGTAAATATATTAATTCTTACCCGTGTTTCTTATCTAGGATAGAAATATTTGTTACCCTCTTGTAGATTTCATCCATTTCGGTACAATTAGTAAAAGTGGATTTACCAAAAATATCTGCTTAATTTCATCCACGACGAAGAAAAAATCCCTAAGTGTTTTTACTATGAGACTTGGTGTTGTTGATCCTTTGATATTGGCTACTGAAGATGCATGGGTGCCCACCTCTGTTAGCTTTTTGACATAATCCTCAATTGGCATCAATTTTTATTAATAACCATCATAGATGGTAAATCATTGCTCATCAAAGGTTCAATTTTGTTGAAGAATCTCTGAACCATGTTGTCAACATTGCTGCACTTTTCTTGTAGCTGAAGGGTGAGATTTCTGAGCGATAATCTTCTTTACTTCTAATATTGTTGTAGTTTTGTCACTTATCCTTAACTCCTCAATCTCATAGTCATCCTTGGAATTCAAAAATTTGATTATATCAGAGGCAGTCTCTGGCATATCCTCCAACTCCCTAGTTATGGATTCCACTACTTCCTAAGCTTTCTCCAAGAGATCTTTTTGATTGAATATTATCTTAATGGAGGGCCAAATCTCCTTGATTGCCTCTGTGATTTCTTCCCACAAAATTTCTTTCGCTAAACCCAACTTTTTTCCTATGAAAGAATCTATGAGTTCTTTCTTCAACATTTCCACTTGGCCTTTGAGTTTGTTTGTTTCAGTTATGTGTGAGTTGTCTGATATAGACTTCATAAGATGTTACTCTTTGAGTTCATCCTTTAGTTTATTGATTTCTCCTGTCTGGATAGACAGGCTCTGAATAGCTTCAGTAAATTATTCAACTCCTTCTGTTGTACCTATTGCTATTGTAGTGGTTCTAGTAGAAATTGTAGTGATGGGAACTACTGCAGGAGAGACCACATCCACTGAAGTTTGAATGTTCTTGATAGCTTCCTC
>APFE031647209.1:76103-105702 GCA_000404065.3 Pinus taeda | reverse complement strand
CACTCACAAGTTCGATATACAAGCAGAAGTAGCTGCAATGTACGAAATTTCAAAAGGAGGAGGATTACAAGATCGAAGTTTTAGGTCATCTCTCTCTCTCACACGTCTGAATTTATTGGGCTACTACTGGAAGATAGAAATTTCTGCTGCTAGGTTGAAGCCGCTACTGCATCAAGGTCGAAGTTGCTGCTAGGTTGAAGTTGCTACTGCATCAAGGTCGAAGTTGTTGCTAGGTCGAAGTTGTTGTTGCATCAAGGTTGAAGTTGTTACTACTACTAGATCGAAGTGTTGCTGCTACTACTAATGTTGTTCTAGGTCGAAGATATTGCTAGAAGGTTATCATCTACAGAAGAAGGGAAGGATTGACTTGGTGATTGGAGGAAGTTTGAGTCTAGATTAAAGAGTCTTGGATTATCTCGTGAAACTATTGAAGGAAGAGTTGACTCAGTTTTCCCCTAAAGAGGGGTTTTTCCCTAGATGTCCGCCTACCTCTGGTGTCCTTGATCTTCGTGTTATGGTTTTGGTAATTCTTAATGAACTAAATTAAAAGAAGAAGACAAGAAAGTTAATAAGACCATAAGAAAATCACAAGGAATTATCAACATAAGCAAATCTTTCTGCCTTTCTGATTTTCCAACAAAGACAACCTTCAATCATGTAAATAAGTTAGGTAAGTGCCTTTGAAATACATAAGGAGAAGCATACAACAAGAATTTAGAAATACATCCATGCTTATGACTTAGTTGATTTGACATTTCTAAGAAAATATTTCATTTTATTGCAAATATAATTCACTATTTATAAATATGAAAATATGATATATGTTAAAAACATGATATGTATTTGTGGATCTTTTTTTTTGTTTGTTTTTAGGTAATGTGAGTCTTGAGATGACTATCAGGCATCTAAGTCATTGAATCACCCACATATCCCACCCCGCGTAGGCCACACTAGGCCTTATCATGAGTGGATTTTTGTGACCTTTTCACCCAAGAGTGTCTTAACATAGCACACTCACTCTCTATTCTACAACTCGTAGACACGTATATGTTGATCTTCAAATAAATGGGTTAAATTAAATAATATAGAATTGTTCAATTAGTTTGTTATATTAAATTAACTAATATACAGTTTTCAGCTACTTAATTTGAATAAGATTAAAATAATTGAATAAAGCAATTTAAACCAAGATTATACTTTTCTTTATGAATTACTTTACAAACTTTAAAGTATTTTCACAAACAAAAAATCTATTTCAACTTTACATTTATTTTTCAATGGGTAAAAGCATTTTCAAATTTTTATTATAAACTAAACTATAATTTCATTTGAAATGAATAAACCTTGCCGAAAAAAGCATACCAAGTCAAAGTTAAGAGGGGATTTTATTATAAATTAAACTATAATTTCATTTGAAATGAATAAACCTTGCCGAAAAAGCATACCAAGTCAAAGTTAAGATGGAAATGTTAGTTTAATCTGGGATAAGTTTGGTTTGATCATTAATGTGTAATTAATATAATCTTGATTTGGTTATTGATATGTAATTGATTTGACCATAGGTATGTTTAACATTAATGATTTAAAAATTGCATGACCATTGTATTAGGTAACCCATGGTAAATATGGAAGATATTTGATGTGATAGAGTCAAAGCTTAACAATAAGATCTCAAACTTAATTAATGTAAAATTATAAAATTTCATTATTTAAAATTATTTAAAGGCAAAGATTAACTATTTGATGGTTAACGATGAATCATGTTCTATATACAAAATTAAAGATGAGTTTATCATTTATATGTTTTGGAGGTTTTCCGGCATATTTTTTGGTTTATTTTGACTTGAATTGGTCTTATTTTGATTTGAATTAGGTAAGAATTTTGTTGGAATCCTAAGTTTGAGTTGTGAACATTCCAAAATCAAATATATCTCTGGAGTTGTTCAATGTCATGAATCTACTAAAAAAACTAATTTAAATAACAAAAATCAAAATTTGACCAAAAAAATTCCAAAACTTATAATAATTAAACAACGCCTAACATTAAATAATAATATATTTCATTTACATGTCCCCGTAACAAAATAATCTTTTTAAAAAATCAATAAATAACTTATTAATAATGAATAATATCGGGAGACTGATAGCAATAACCGATTTTTGTTGATAATCTCTCTATTACGGTTATATACACTAATTTCAAACCCTCAGTATTTTAAATAATTTTAAATTATTAATTCGTGGGGGGATGAAAGGCGTATATAAATTGTTCAATGGGATTGAAACATGAAACACAGCATTATTGGGTTTTATTCGGTTTCACTTTGCGGTGGATTCAAAATAGTTGAAATGGAATCAAACCAGTCTTTGGTGTGTCCTGAGTTGGCAAACCAGACTTTGGTGTGTCCTGAGTTGGCCGAGCATCTGGTAGAGGAAATATTGACATTGTTGCCAGTGGAAAGCCTGTGTCGATTTCGCAGTGTCTCCCAGGAATGGAATGCTCTGATTTCATCTGCGAAGTTCATAACGACTCAATGGGCTCAGGCCCCTCCCAACCGGATGCCATGGCTGCTTGTGCACAATAAGAAATTAGCGTTTGCTTACTGCTTCTACACAGGAACATGGAAGAAAACCTCTGCCATCTCCTTTTCCTTCGTCAAAGAAATTGTAAACGGTGATAAGTATGGAGTCAGTTCCACTGCCGCAGGCTTGCTCTTAGTGACAACTACTCGAGCAATTGATCGAACATGTTTTACTGTCTGCAATCCTCTGACAAGAACTTTCATAGAACTCCCTCCCATGACATCCATAAGAGAAAGCGGAGCAGATGTTATCGTGGCAGGGGAGGGTGACCACCCAGAGACTTACAAAGTGGTAGCGATGGGCTTGGACAGTATGAACCATGGAGTAGTCGAAATCTATGATTCTACTAAGAAGTCGTGGGGGATTGCACCACATCGGCTGCCGGATTTGATTTATTACTATATTCCTGGAGGTGAATTTGTTTACTGCAGCGGTTTCTTCTACTGCGTGGGGCACTGTCGTGGGAATTGGAAAATTATGGGTTTCAGCATGACAGATGAGATCTCCATTTCTAAAGATTTGCCAAGGTTCCTTCATGACATGGAAAATAAGACCTACTTGGCTGCCTGTGGGTCGCAGCTCCTAGTTGTGGTGACCACATTCCAAGATGGAAACCTGCAGAAGGTCATCATATGGGAGTTTGAGAAGGTGAACGTGAACTCTTCCTCCTCATCATCGCAGTTGAAGTTGGAGTTGAAGTTGAAGGAAACTGTTAGAATGCCTTCATTCTTGTGTGAGAGTGTAAACAGATTTCCGCAATACTTCCCAATTATCAGGTGCCGAGGAGTTAAGGATTGTCTCTGCCTTAGAATCTATCCGGGTTATGGACCGCTGAAGATGATTACTTACAATATAAGAGAAAAGACATGGACTGAACTTCCCAGCCTAGATTTCGAAGATGGATACTGTTCCAATGTCTTTGAGTTTGAACCAAGGCCTGACATGAAGGTTCAGTAAAACCGTGGTACGCATTCTTTTGCCTTTCACATCGACGTTGAATATTTTTAATAGATACAGCTGCATCCTTGAAAGTTTACAGTGATTTTCTGTATGTATACAAAGGGTTGGGTGTAGATAGGAATTTAACAATTCACCATTATGAGTAATCTAGTAATATTATGTTGGCAGGCTCTTGAAAATAGTTAAAATCCATGACATTTTGGTGCTTCAAATCAGGATAGGAATTTTGATAGACATTCATACAACTGTTATGAACACAACTTTATTACATTATCAGTTTCAATCAAAATGTTTATTTTCATATTTTGTAATTTGTGAGTAGTTTGTTATTGTTATATTTTAATAGCTTGAATTTTAAACTTTGAACGGCATTGAGTAATAACATATAACATACTGCAATGATTTCTTTCAGAGCATTTATATGCATACAGCTTTCACATCACTGATTTTAGGAGATTTTAGGGCATTTATATGCATACAGCGTACTCACATCACAGATTTTAGGGCATTTTTATATAGACAGCTTACTCACATCAAAAGTGATACCAACATTTTGATTTTGATATTTAAAAAGTGTACTTATTTCTGATTAAAAGTTTTTTATTACAAAAATGGGGGTGGCAACAGCCCACTCATCCCCTTTTTCCCATCGTGGTTTAGGAATGAACCTCGTATTTTTATATATGATATATTGGTCATCTTTATAGCAGAACGATTATATCTATCTATATATATATAACTTTAGAAAGTTATGAAAATTACATTCTGAGTGTGCCAAATAGCACTCAAGAAAACCAGCTACATATGGCTTCACCAAAAAAAATACCTGTCAGTGTTTGGAGTCCGAACTACTGTCGTAAATATACATCAACAAAAGTGTTCCAAAATAAATACATAGTGAGAAAATGTAATAATAGTTCTGTCATATGACAGTGTAATCTGTGCGGAACATTTAGCATATATTGTCTGCGATTTTTTTTCCAAAAAAATATAGATGAGAACTGTCATTGCTCTACCTGAGTGCCTTCTATGAAGGGCCCGTGATAGAATCTATGCTCCTGATCATTGATGAGCTCTTTGATGTTGATGTGCTATGTGCCCATAACCTACGAAGCACCCTCCTTAGACAAAGCATCAGCAGGGCCATTTTTTTCCCTATAAATGTGGCAAACAGAGATTTCATCAAATGATTGTTTTAATAGATAGATTTCCTCCAGGATTGGACTGAGTGTGTGCAACATTTTTTTGGGTTGTTGAACCAATTAATAACTATCTTTGAGTCCCCAAAGATCTCTGAATGTGGTGAATTTCTTTTTCAATGGCAAACAACAAAAGCAACTTCAAACTCATGAGCTCTTCAAAATTATTTGTGCCTTGCCCCAAACCACTTTTCTTCATGAAAGAATTGTTGTGTGTTATATGAAGAACAACCTCTCTCCCACAATCTCCTTCAAAAAGAGAGGCACCATCAAAATATGCCCAGGGATAGGTAAGTTTGTTGAAAATGTAACTAGTGTCATTCTTCATAATGTAATTCAAATGTACCATTGATGTATTTTTATGTTCATTATTATCATTATATTTCTAGTCAAACCATCTTCTTCATGCCTATAGGGTCAATTAAGAAAATAAAATATATTATGAGTCAAAGAAATGTATTTTAGTCAAAGTCTCATTTGGACTTCTTGTAAGAAAAGGAAATATAATTTTATCTTTAGCCAAAAGAATCAAAATGTCATCCACACACCGAGTCGGCCCCTCCCTGGACAAGTCTGCATAAAGAGGCAGTGATTCGACCTCCTGGACATGTATAAATACAATCGTGGCAGTTCGATCTCTTTCACTCACCAATCTATCACATCAATTTCTGTGCAAAAAGAAGAAGAAAATCAACAAAAGCCAAAGGAGAGAGAGAGCAAAGTCAAAGGACAGAGAAATCTATGTTTTTCTCTAGTTTCTGCTCATACGTGTGAGATTTTCTGAAATTTTTGAGGCTGTTACAGGGCTAAAATTCAGCCATCATTGCAGGTCCAAGTTTTTTTAGAGATTTGACCATATTTCAGGGAAATTTGACTATTGTTGACTTTGACTTGTTGAGGAGACTTGAAGGACGGCTGACTTGAGGGCTGACTTGGAATATTTGTGGAAGTCTTGGTCTTGGTCTTGGGTCTTGGGTATCTAATTTTGATTTCATTCTATAAAAAGAGGATTTTATTGGGTTTCCCCCTTGTGGGGTTTTTGCCCTGGCTTGGAACCTAATTCTTGTGTTCTTTTTCTTTTTGTGATCTTCATGTTTTGGTAATTGCTTGACGAAGAGAATATAAATTTAATAAGAAACTAACAAACATTCACAAGTAATTATCAAGTAAGAGAAATCAAACATTATATAAAATCATCTTGTTTTCTCAACAAAGTCAATAATTTCTTCTACTATGTTACATGAACAAGTAGGAGAGACAGAATCAGGGATCAATGAATAGATAGCTAATGTTTAAGCAACCACTTTGTCCGGGATGGAAGTCCTTTCTAAGAAGGCCTCAGCATTTTGAGCCAACCAAATTCCCCATGAGTTAAGAAGTGGAAAACATCTAAGATTCTTTGGATTGACAATGCTCCAACAAGATTCACATGTTGACATATATGACTCACCTGGCCATTGAAACGTGAAGCCCAAAGAAGTGCAAATAGAGGACCAGGCAGCTAGAGCAAATGAGCATAGGAAGAAAAGATGATTTACAAATTCCGCATCATTTTTGCGTAATTGGCACTGACTCGACCCTATTATGCCACACTTGCTAAGATTGTCATCCATAGGGACTCGATTCTCCAAGACACACCATTGGCAAAGGCGAGCTTTTACAGGACATTCCACTTAATTTCTTCCACCACCATGAAAGGTTTGCAAGTTTCCTGTCTTTAATAAGGAATACATATCCCATTTTTCGAGTGTAATCACCTGATGAAGCATGCACCTAGACCAAAGAATCCTCCCTGCCCCTTATACAAACATGGGCCGCATTTAAACTAGTAGTAAATCTACACCATTGATCTGCCCATTCTCTAGGAAGGATGAAGATGTTGCGCAGTGAGCTAGCCCTATCCCCAAATAGATGTGTTGTCTTCATTCGTGACTTGAGCCAAAGTGTTTCAACCATGTTCATGAAGGAACTCAATAAGCTCAGGTGGGAGACAAAAATTTGGGACACTCCCTACCCATGGCTCTTTGCCAATACATACCTGTTCACCGTTACATATATACATGCACACACACTAAACTTCAGTAGCACGGTTTCTTTATAGTTGAGTTTATTTGCTCTTTTAAGATGATAGAGCAGATTGAAGCCTTTACAAGTTCACTACCTTCAATGGTATCATCTTGTAGGTTGCATTAGAAAAATTGATAGCATAACATAAGAAAACTTCCATAAACATATTCAAACCTTCCCAAAACTGTTATCTTGTGTTTTTTTGCTTCATTCTTCTATATCACTCAGTTCAACATCCTGAATGCGCTGTCTTGTTTTTTCGCACTCATTGCCTCTTTAATCCTTTCTTGAAGTTTTCCCGTCTCATTGCCTCTTTCCAAATTGAGACAGTAGAGCTAGAGCAATCCTAGAGCGAGTTCACTCAGATGTTTGTGGACCATTCTCTACAGCCTCCACTGCTAAACAAAGGTACTATGTCATTTTTATTGATGATTTTTCTCGTAGATGTTGGATCTACTTTATGCAAAATAAGGATCAGGCCTTCTTGAGGTTTTGTGAGTTTAAAGCCTTGGCAGAGAAAGAATCTGGAAAGAAAATAAAAGCCTTGCGTAGCGACAATTGTGGAGAGTATGTCTCCCAACAGTTTAAAGACTTCTGCGCTGCAAAAGGAATTAAATGGGAATTGACAGCACCCCATAACCCACAGCAGAATGGGGTGGCTGAAAGGAAGAATAGATCAATTGTGGGAAAAGCTCGAGCGATGTTGCATGACCAAAGCCTACCACTGCATTTGTGGGTTGAGGCATGCAATGCAGTAGTATACTTGTAGAACAAAATCCTACACCATATACTGGGAATGAAGACACCTATGGAGGCCTTTTCCGGGAAGCGACTAGATGTGAGTCACTTCCAAAGCTTTGGATCATCAGTTTACTGTCATGTGACTAAATATGCCTGGAAGAAGCTAGATCCAATAATTGAGTTAGGAATACTTGTGAGGTACACAGATACACCCCACAACTATCGGGTGTATCTGCCTACTAGTCAGAGGACAGTGGTAGACAGGGATCTAAAATTTGACGAGTAGAAAGCCATGCAATTATCACTTGAGAGGGAGCTCAAGTTGCATGAACAAGAGGAACTTTCAATTCCTAAGGAGGAGGAGCCTCAGATTTATGTGGAGCAGCCACATGCATAGGATCCGGTAGTGGAGACATCCACTCATGCTGAGACTTCCAGAGATGGGTAGAAACACTCAAGGGAAGCTGACATGTTGATGCTAGATGCGCGAGAGAATGTGGGACAGCCATCTTCTCAGCACAAACAGAGGAGGTCGCTCGAGTGGCCCTAGTTGGGGAGTGTGTAGATACCGAACCTTCTTCATTCGAGGAGGCAATGCAACAACCAGTCTGGGTTGATGCAATGGTAGAGGAGTACGACTCTATCATTCGGAACAGTGTGTGGGATGTTATCCCAAGGCCTCAGGGCAAGTTAGTGGTGAGTTCCAAATGGCTTTACAAAGTAAAGCAGGTAGCTGATGGCAGTGTTGAGAAACATAAGGCAAGTTTTGTTGCTCGAGGTTTTTCACAAGTCGAGGGGATCAACTATGATGAGACTTTTGGTCTTGTACCAAGGTACTCATCTATCAAATCAATGTTGGCGCTATCAGCTCAGATGGGTTGGAAGATCCATCAGATGGATGTGAAGACAACATTCCTTAATGGGAAGATTGAGGAGGAGGTGTACATTGAGCAGCCAGAGGGTTTTGAGACCTTCGATCATGAGTCACATGTGTGCCGACTCAAGAGGGCTTTCTATGGGCTGAAGCAAGCACCCCATGCTTGGTACACCAAGATCGACAGATATTTTACCAGGTTAGGCTTCACCAAGAGTGAAGCAGATGTGAACCTTTACCACATCATGGTAGAAGGTAAACCATTGATTGTTTTTCTTTATGTTGATGATCAGATTTTGACAGGTGATAATCAGCTGATCTAGTATTGCAAGGAGGATCTTGCATGAGAGTTCGAAATGAAAAACATGGGTCTTATGCACTACTTTCTAGGCATGGAGGTGTGACAGAAAGATGGTGAAGTATTTGTGTCTCAAGGCAAGTATGCCAATGAGATACTCAAGCGCTTTCACATGGAGAAGTGCAATCCCATGCAAATTCCTCTAGCTGGGAACTGGAGGAAAGAGGATGCTACTTCAGGTGAGGTAGTAGCTACTATTGTTTATCGGTAGCTGGTGGGTTCACTTATGTATCTGGTGAACACACGATCCGACTTATGCTTTGCGGTGAACCAACTAAGTCAAGCTATGGTTCATCGTACCAAGCTATTTTGTAAGGCAACGAAGCATGTGCTGAGATACCTCAGAGGCACATCTCAGTTCGGATTGTGGTATAGACAGACATAGGAAGTGAAGCTTCAGGGCTTCACAGATGCGGATTGGGCAGGGAGTCCATCAGATCGGAAGAGCACTTATGGAGGAATCTTCAACCTTGGTTCAACTGCAGTTTCCTGGTACAGCAGGAAACAAAGGTCAGTTGTACTTAGCTCAGTAGAGGCTAAATACATGGTTGCTAGTCAGGCTGCATGTGAGGCCATTTGGAAGCAAAAGATTCTAGTGGGATTTTTTGGTCAGAGGATGGATCCAACCGTGATCTACCGCAATAATCAGAGTTGTATCAAACTCTCTAAGAATCCAATTTTTCATGACAAGTCCAAGCACATTGATATTCGGTATCACCATCTTCGAGACTGTGTGGTCAAGAGGATCATGTTGTTGTTGTATGTTTCGACCAAGGAACAGGATGTAGATATTTTGACAAAGGCATTGTCAAAATGCAAGTTCGAGTTCCATAGAAACAAGATTGGGGTTACTAATAATCTCTTTCTTGTTGAGAGGGAATGTTGATAATAGCAACAAGAAATGCTAAATATAGAAGTGTTAAATTTAGTACTGCTATAAATAGTATTTTGGGATATCTTCCTATTTTAGTTAGTCCCTGAACTAAAATAGAGAAGCAAAAATTCGAATTTGATATTAGCAGTTGTTTATAAAATAATTAATTAGTTCATCTTGAGTTAATTAAATGTAGAAAATCAGACATGAAGTCTATGTGGGGACATGCATTGATTGAGGAATTTATCCATCAATTAAAGAGATAAGAATGAGTTGTAATATTGAGTTGTAATTAGTTGGCTCAACTAACTGAGTCAAGTCTAGTTAGATTAATTCAAATAGTTTGTTGAATTAATTGTGAGTTTGGTTAGTTAATGCATGCATGCATGTAACTACTACACTTCAGATAATTGAATATTCTCTCATAAATAACTCATGCATGCAGAAGGAATTCATTCCTTGGAGATTGCGCAGTTACTTCAGTTTAGTGAGTGTGATGAGGCCAATTCACACATGTGACATCATTGGACCCCAAGAAAAACTGTGCAAGGAAATAAGAGGCTTGGAGGGTTGAGGGAAGGCATATCTAGTGTCTATTCAGTCTATGAGTTGTATTGTTTGATTGCAAAGAGAGCAGGATAGCTTGTGAGCTAATTCTTTTTGTAACATGAACATATTTCCACTTGTATGATAATACGAAGATTGGGGTTTTAGGCTGAGGCTTTCCCCAGGTTATTTCTTCTGTGTTATGTGCGTTATGTGTGATTGATTTCTCATTCTCAGTTATATGTGTTCTAATTGATCTTGCTCATATTCGATTAAGCTTCTGCAAAGTTTGTTGTAGAAGTAGATCTTGTATTTTGTTTAGTATATTGCATAATCTGTTGATCTACAGTGGGAATTTCTACAAAAGGATGACCACCAAGGTGAAATGAGCAAATAAGTACAACTTCCAACCCTCATTATCCATAATCGGATTTCAACCCATGATCCTTACTTAGATACCTAAAACATTGAATGTGATCACTTTGTATGAAACAATGGCTAATGGACCTCATGGTCACTAACCTCCCTTCTGTTGATTTGGAAGCTCAAGGAAAAATTCACTCCTTTGGACAACCTTCCTCATCCATAGAAGACCCTATTTTCCCTTTGAAGAATTTAATTTGGTCAAGGAAGACTATTTTTTTAATGTGAAAACCCACATGTGCACAAAAGTACAAGTCGACCTAAAGGACAAATTGGGTCTCAAAAATCACATATAAATACAAGTCAAGTCAACAAACATCAAACACTTCTTCTTCTTCTTCTCTTGGAGGTTCGTACAAGTTTGAAATTGCAGGTCTTCTTTCACATGTGTGAGTAGGAGATAGAAAATTTTAGAGGGGGCAAAAATATGTCTTTGACCAAAATTGACTTTTTGGTGTTTGGGAGCATTTTGACTTTATTTGAATTCAAATTTTGGATTTGTTTTGGAGGTCGAATTATTTGGCAGGGAGGACGAATCTGGGCACTTTAACCTTGGTTGATTGCAATTTTACTATTAGGGTTTTTGCAGATTTTGACTTTGACTTTGATCAATTTTGAAGGGCTATTTTGGGACTATTTTGATTGCATTTTTGAATAGAATTCAAGGGAAATTTTTTGGACAGTTGGCCGAGCTCCTTTAAAGGCAAGTTGATTGTTGGCCGTTGAGTTTTTGGGACTACTATTAATGTCATTGACTTTGAGTAGAATTGTAAACATTGACTCGTTGACTAGATTTTACTTTGAGGCTTGTCTATTAGATATTGGATTGTAGATCTCTTGGATAGTCAAATAATTGACTTTGACTCTTTTGTTGATGAATTGGATTATTGTAATCTATCTTCTAAACATTTTATGACAATCTAATAAGAAGAAGAATTTGAAAGGGTTTCCCCCTTGTGGGTTTTTCCCAAGTCTTTAACCAAATCCTATGTCACTTATTGTTCTTGATTATCTTCTATTGTTAATTGCAATTACTATTCTATCTAAAATTGCTATTTGATATTAGAAGATCAAATTGAATTGAAAGTGATTGCTAATTGAAGAAAAGAATTGGGCTAAAGTGACTGTAACAACATAGAATAGTGGAAAATTAACATGGTATTAGAGCTAAGGTGAAGACAAGCCCAAAGATACAAGAGACTAAAGAAAACATCTTTGGAAGAAGTTGAAGGAACCTATTTGACTTGGTCAAGATGTCAACCTCTTACTTCAAGGATTCTAAGAAGGTGGGCGACTCATCAAATTTTGTTGCTTGAAAGATTAGGTTGGAAGTGATATTGGATGAAAATGATGTCCTAGAATATGTGGAAGGAAAAGTTCCTAAGCCTCCAAAGAATGCCCATGCTGCTACCAAGTATAAGTACAAGAAAGGTGAGATCAAATCTAAAAAAAATCATATTGACTCCTTGTAAGATCATTTGCTTTTTATGTTGGAAAATTGAAGAAGTGTAAGTACATCTATGATAAGTTGGTTGGGATGTATGAGGTCAAAAACTTGAATCATATCCTCTCCTTGAAGAATAAACTCAAGGAATTGAAGATGAGCAAGGGGGAATTTGTGCAGTCTTATGTCATGTGGGTATCCCAACTAAGAGATCAATTGCAAACTACTGGTGAGCCCATATTTGGCATAGAGTTGGTGTTGGTCACTCTTCAAGGTCTTCCTCTTATTTGGGAAACCTTCATCACTACTAAGTTCCTGACTTTTGATGAGCGCATTGGTAAATGTACTCAAGAAGAAACTAGGATGATTTCTAGGGGGAGGATTCAAAAGAATGAGGAAGGAGAGCCCTCTGCATTGGTTGCTCAAGCCAAGAAGAGGAAAGATAGAAGGAGACCATCTAATCCAAGAAATTCTTCTCCTGAATTCAAAGACTCCAAGAGAATGCATAGAAAAAACATGCCTAAAGTTGAGTGCTTCAAATGCCATAAGCATGGTCACTATGACCAGGAGATAGGGTCAAGTCGAATTAAGTGCTTATGATTTAATCAAAAGCTTTCTATTGCTCTCTAGATTTTTGGGAAACTTTTGACTCTGTCCCAAGGAACTCATTGTTCCACACAAAATGCTATTAGAATCTTTGAGTCTCTCATAGTTGTTAGCATGAGACTTTATGAGATAGTTATATCTTAGCTTCACACTTTCCATGGACTCTCTGACTTCATTAGGAGCACCAATTGTGTAAAAAAAGTTGTGCCCTCTTATTAAACTTATTTGGGATATACATTGATGAGTTAGAGGCATGCCTCATAAAATATTCCTATTTACATAGATGTGACCCTTTTAGCCTCCTTCCCCAAAAATTTTCAAAAAAACTTGATTAATTTGTAATTTTTTTGTAATCATAAATAATACATAATAAAACTAAGACTATAATATTTAATATATCCCGGAACCCCATCAAACTTCTACTTTTCCAACAATTTTTTTTTGGAAATTTCCATTAATAATACCTATTTAGGGTCAAATTCATAAGCCTTAGTTCATGTTAAGATCCACTTTTCAATCTAAATCCAAATAGAGGTTAGAGGTTTGGTTCTCTTCATGCTAAGACCCACTTTTCAATCTAAAACTCAGGGTGCGTGGTTCCCTCCCTATTTGAGCTAGAGAGCTTCCACATGCATTTTCATTTTTAGAATATCTTTTCCAAAATGCATCTCCTTTATACAAAATATCTCACCTACAATAATATTATATGGTATTAATATCTAAGCCTACTTTTCAAGCATGTGATTGGGCCCGTGTTGAGAGAGTCCATACCCTATTGTTGCAGCACATGATGTGATGTGATGAAATGGATAATTTCATTAGCCAGAGGTGACGCTACGGCATAGATTATTCGATTTTTCGTATTCTTCTCGAAATTTTACGAAGTGGTGATGATATTTCATCGACTGCAACGCAGAGGACGTATTAGCTACGCTCTGAGTTTGGGACTACATAACAATCTCTCGCTGTGAAATATTTGATTACGACTGCTGTATACTACTGCTGATTTGTCTCGGGGCCTCGTCTTTTTAAGAGTGAGTGCTCCTTTACTGATCCTCCTGAGACTGATTTGAGGGCGTCTTCATAGGTCTGCTTACGTGCAATCTCCTGTGCCATTTCAACAAGATTGCTCATCACTTAGTTTCAAGAGGATCCCTTTTTTCTCAACAAGATTGCTCATTACCTAGTTTCAATAAGATCCCTTCTTTTTCTACAAGATTGTATGATTAGCCATTCAACCTAACAACTGATTGGCCTTTCTTTTCAAATGCTGAAATCGGACTTCGTTGAATTACTGGTTCATTAGTTCCCACAACTGTTAACAGCCTTCTTATTGAGAAAATCTATAAAGAGTTTGGAATCTCCTTCAATATTGATTTTACTGGACCCAATTCTCTCTTCTTTTGTCAATCCCGAAATAACCCCTTGTTCTCTGCCATATTGTTTGTTCATTCTCCTAAGTCTCTGTAGAGCACCAGCTTGATTTTACCTTGGTAGTCTCTGATTATGCCCACTGCCCCTGCTATATCCAGGCTTCCTTTCTATGCCCCATCGTAGTTAACCTTGCACTACCCAGACTCAGCAGGATTTTTGAGGTCACCATCTGCGTCTTTTTTTTCAGAAGGATTAAAACGCTGGTTGTTATTAATTATATAAAAAACCAATACATTATAGTGAAGTATTTTCATCAAAACAGTCCACCATAAGAAGACTATATGCTGCCAGTAAACAAGAACAGGCCAGGGTGGAAGACTATATGCTGCCAGAAAACAAGAACAGGCAAGGGTGAAGAGAGCCACCGTGGCCGAACCTAAAATAAGTACACAATTACCATCGGCCTATAACAGTAAGCCAAAAATATTATCCATAAATCAGCATCATAAACGGGAGTAAAAAACCATGAAGAACAAAAACATAAGGACAGCATTGGGCTGCCAGGGACTGGACTGTGTGAGTTCAATCAGTAGACATCATCCTGGGAGGGTCATAGTCCCGACATCCATAGAGTAATTTGCCATCCTCAAAATGATATGCATGCATCCAACCGGATCCCAATGAATATGGTGGAAAGATATATGCTGAAAGGATCTTTTAAGATATTCAATGTTTCTGAGCCGACCCTGTAAGTGAGGATAGGAGATAGAGGATAAACCCAGCATATGATTGATTAGTGCTTGTGAGTCTCCAAAGATCTGCAAGCTTGGTATATCCAAGAAACTGGTGAACCATAATAAACCCCAAAGTGCAATGGTTTCAGCTTTCATATTAGTGCCATTTCCCCAGACCATTTCCCCAGACCATCTGTGTCTTCATCTCTTCGATCAAGTTTATTTCTTCTGATTGGGATGAGATTATTTTCTATTCATTTGTTACCTTCGCTGACTCTTTGTGCTTTTTTGATCTGAAACCACACCTATGCAGGGGATAATCTTTTGCTCATAAAAATCATAAGATTCCTTGCTTTCCATAGATTACACCCCAACAATTCCTGCATTGTATTCACCATTAGAATGGGCTGCTTTGTCCAAGTTCTCCATAAAAACCATACCTTAGATGCAAAGGCACTCTTGTGCAGGGGACTGCTATTTTCTTCTGCCTCCAATCATACATTGCACCTCGAAGGACCAATATTGCCTCTGAATTTCTAAGTAGGAAAAGTATCATTGGATTCCATACCTTTCTCCAGATTTTGCTATATCATTGGATTCCGTACCTTTCTCCAGTTTTTATGTTGGACTAAATCCTTTTTCTCTACAAAGCACACCATGTTGCCTTCTTTGACACCGTAACTACCATTTGCATCTTTGTTCCAGCCAAAACTCTACTCTCCTTTCCTCTTGAGAAATCTTCTTAGGGACAGAATTGCTTCCACTGTAGAATTTCTTTCCTTATCAATCTCAATGGATTAATTAGAGATTATTTTCCAGGTTTGCAATGACTTGGATGGGTCTTCATTTTCTTCCTAGTAGTCACTGTTTTTTTTTCATTCTTTCTCCTTTATCTTATTTCTGACATCCTTTCATTCTCCTCTTCTTTGAATGGTTTGTGGCCATTCCATGGATCATCCCAGAATAATACATTGGTTCCTGATTTAACCTCCCTGAAAACAAGGTCAGATATGGTTTTACATTTTTGGATATGCTATTCCAGATTGGTAACCTTTTCGGTATATCTCTGAGCTTGATCATTTCTGTCGGGTTCTTCCTTTTTATCTATTTTAACCTTACTATGCTTTCCCACTGAGCATCAGATTCCTGAAGTAATCTACAAAACGACTTGGTTATAAAATTGACTAGCTTTAGCCTTTTATTCAATTAAATAGCATACTCTTCTAAAAAGTGTATTTCCTCAAACTATCAGATGCAATGAGGAAGTAGTTTGTACCAAATGAATCATTAAAACATGATAATGTGTCAAATAGCCTTGCAGTCCATAAGAAGGATTAGATGTTAATTTATGGTAATGATTCTAATTTGATTTTTATGGCTGGTTATAAGTATAACTACATATGTACTTTAGTTCCTGCAAGTTTCTGCTTGAATAGGTAAGGGGTTGTATTGTAAAAGAAATTAGTGATTTTTTATTCTGCATTGTTATATGGTAAGCCAATCTTTGTTTTCTGTGCAGTACTACAGGAGTACAATGAAGAATGGAAAGCAATGCCAACTCAGAGAAACTGTTTGAACAGAAAAGGTGGCAGAAGGTTATCATCACAGTTTGATGAAAAGTTGATTCTTCAAGAGAGAATCTTGATCTCGTTTATGCTCTCTAGTTTTAGTTTGAAAATTTGGACCTTTGTTCATAAGTACATGCAGTTTGAAAGCAGTAGGATGGGGTGTTTTAGCGTGAGGTGAATTAAAATCATCTTGATTGATGCTCTCTCATATACGCTGTCTAGTTTTAGTTTGAAAACATTACATTAGTTTGAGAGTTGTTTAATATATGTTTTGAAACCTTTATATATATGCTCCTCTGTGATGTATTGGAAAAGCATGAGTCTGAATCATTTCATGCATTGGTGCAATTTGAGAGTTGTTTAATATATACAGGTGAAACTTTTATATATGCACTTTGTGGTCGTGAGTTATGTTGTAGTGGTTGGTAAAACACAATCCAATGTAGTGAGCGTGTTGGGCCAGTGGAAGTGCTTTTTCATACTAATTTTTAACCTACAATACGCATAATGGTCCTCTGAACCTGCAATATTCCGTAACAATGATCGATATAACACATACTTTTTCCTGACAACATTGGTTTTGTACCTTGTTTCTTGTGCGTCCAGTCCATTGATTAACTATGTTGTTTGTGCTCCTCTGGGTTGATTATGGTCATGACCTGAGTGGGCTTGGTACGTTGAATGCTTAAATGGTGCGTTGAAAATTTTGAACTGTGCATTGAATTATATATATTTTTTCCACGAAGGTCGTGACTTGTGGTATATACATCGAGGTCGTGGTATATATGACCTATGTTCGATTGCAGTGATACATTATGGTGTGCATTGCTCGTTTTGGTATGGTATGCTCTAGCGCTTTATGCGTTGAATAGTTTTTTTTAAATCATGAACGATGGCGTATTATGCTTGAGTGATGGTTTAGGTTGTAAATGCATACCATGAAGTGAGATATGTTCATTGACCCATATATATATATAAAATTGAAAGGCTCTGTAAAGCATTGATAAATGTTGTACATTGAAATCTATGGTATGCATTGATATATTTTGAAGACTTTGTATCATATGTGAGGGGCGTACAATATTATTGGTGAAACATATATATATCATATATTTGGTGTGTTGAGTTTACGAGCGAAATGTAATATGCACATCTCTTTGTTTTAAATTTGAGATAAATATGTGTTGGTATATAATGGGTTGAATGAGTTCTAATATGTGAAATTATGTGTGTTAAACTATGATGAATGTGGCTCTGAGTGCGTTGAAATTGCTTAAGATTTATATATTGAATGTTGGTTGAGGTATAGTTGGTTATTATTGAGTGTTGATATATATTGAATATTGGAACCTACGTTCAACCACCATGTGAAATGCATTAGGTTGGAGCATTGAGTCTGTGTGTTGAAGTCTTGAAAATGGCCAAAGTTTATAAAGTATTAGAGATCCTGGAAACTTTGATACAATTTAATGTTGATGAAAGCGTCTCTTTCAAACATTCAAATTTGTCTATAAAATGCACAAGAGAAAATTGATTTTTTGTAGATTGAATCACAACTATAACAAGATGAATTACAACAAAAGAGTTGACATTCTGGACTTCTTTTTTTTTCAAAAAAATAAAAATAAAATAAAATAAATAAATCCCTTTTTGAGGTTGAAATAGACACCCATCAACAACCAACAAGCCATGAAATTAGTAAGGTTGAGGTTGATTCAAATTCAATCCCCATTTCAACAGAAAATTTGCATGCAGATGTAGAAGTTCAGGTTCCACTTCCATGGCCCATCATCAAATCTTGGGAAGAGCTTGTCAGTAACAAGCACATAACCGGTATTAGATATGACAAGGAGGTGTCCCTTCATATTCCGGACTATTCCAAGCCCATCAAATTTTAGAGTGTGAGATTTCTTCAAGACAAACCGTCACTTGTTTATGCTCCTCCACATTCACAACATATTATCAAATGCCAACATTGTAATTGAGTTGGCCATATGAAAGATCATTGTTTTGATATTCATCCGTGTGAGCATTGTGGTTAGCACATTCATCATTCAAACAAATGCTTCAAAAACAAACCTCTTGCAAGAACAAAGATTCACCTTGGATGGATCACTTCTTGGCAATGGGCTTCAACAACCAAGAAGATATTTTAGTCATATGTTTGAATTTCTCTAAAAAAAAGTCTTGCAGATGATCTTTTTCCATCTTCTCACCTTGTATCTAATGGGGGGGTATTGATGTCCATCTACAAGTTTCAAAGATAAATCAAGTGAGCTTGAGCCACAACCTAAACCTGATGCTTGAGCCTACATCCAGAGACAGACACACCTAGATTCAGATTTGTAGCCAGAGACAGAGAAGCCCCTAAGCACGCCTTTGGTCAGTGGCCTTCCTTACCACCGTAGGTTAAAGACCTCCTTTGTTCCAGGTTGATGGTCTCCCTCTTCAAATCATTAAGGAGCACTTCCTCTAGCAAAAGACTTCAACTTCTTCCCAAATTTGGAAGAGTTTTGAGAACAACACTAAGTGTTCCAGTTTAAGACCCAAATGGTATCCCTTTTCAAAATAATAGGGAGCACTTCCTCTAACAGAAGACCTCAAATTCTTTCCAAATTTGGAAGAGTTCTAGGAACCACACTAAGCGTTCCAGTGTTGGTGTTCATCCTTAAACCATCACCAATTGCGGCCTTGAGTTCTCCAACCTTATACCTTCATTTGAGAGAGCACATTCAGTCTATTGTTGTCATGCATTATTTTATTTTTTATTATAGCTCTCTTCTTGGACTCATATATATGCATTCGAATTAAGGCAAGGAATATTGGACACCTAATCCGCTAACGATTATGGTGTGGAATGTAAACAGTCAAAGGAAGTCCAAGAGACCTTCAAATACAAAACCAAAGGTCATAAGAATGTATATAAATGTATATCATTGTTAATAGAAATGCAACTCACTTCTTATCATTCATATATCTCGTCCATTCCATGTGTGTTTAACAAGAACTCAAACTAATGATTGATGAGTTAACTGAGTCTAACTAACTCATGTAACTCATGTAACTTGTCGTGCCTCAATTTAGAACTTGAGACTCACTCATTTGTCATTTTCCAAATATTACTCTCATTAGAAGACACCAAACTGAGCCTTCCACTCCCACACATAAGTCAAACTGCTTCATCACTCGTATTAATTTTTAGGAACTTGAGTATGCTAAAGAAGAACTTGTTGTGGTATCTTTGAATAAGTCACAAGTAAAAGAATACCTTCACTCTCTACTTTTCAACATCAACTTCATTAAAAAATAGAATAAACACCACCATCATGCCACCTTGTCAAGAGTTTTCCGGCAATATAAATTTTATCGAAATATGACTCCCAGAACAGAAGTTATGACCATTTAAAATTTGGCCAATAAACCCTTGCTGCGTCAACAAGGTATTTCCATACGACACCCATGTGGCCCCCACATGATGCCCACATGAAACCATCCACATCACCTAGGTTTTCCATGTCATCGTGCTCTACTAGGTGTAATTTGTCATGCCTATGTGGCACTTGCCACATCACCACTTCACTTGGGCCCCACCAGGTATACCTAATCATGTTATAATGAAAATTCAAGAGTTCGGGCTACAACGCTAAAGCCATTTTCAAATCCTCTTGGAACCCCTTGATCCCTGAACAATTCGACACCCCTGATTGTCTGGCACCCCAAATAGTTTGGGCCCAAACTAGTCTAAGTTCGATCAGTTTTCAAAGTGGATTTTTCCTTAATGCTTCAGAATGATGTTCTGGGTTTTGCGTGTGTTAATTCAGGAATTTGACCAAGAAATTTCCCCAAGGAAAGTATCGCTCAAACACAATATTCTACAAGTAAGGATACCCTTAGTCAAATGTTAGATTACACATGAATGAAAAATCCATTCACACTAGCCTTACACTGAGGGCTAGAAACATCCATTCACACTAGCTTGCTTGAGCTACAAACATCAACATTCTCTCTTAGTGAGGGAAGTACTTCCAAAAGATCCACCTGAAACTTGTTGTCCTTGTAATCCTATCACAATGTCCTTCTTCGGAGGACTACTCTCCCTGAATGTGCTCTTAGGAGCCTCCACATGCTCCTAAGCATCCATCAATGTCTAAATAGGTTTACCCATCAACTTGTGTAAACTTCTCTCTTTAACTCCAATGGCCATTGTTTTTTATGGGATAGACTTCTCTAGATGAATAAACACTTTCTTATTCCTAAATATGACCTTAAATCCTTTGTCCTCCATGATTTATACTAAGAGAAAATTCTTTTTTAATCCCTAGTATGAATAACACAACCTTGGCTTCCAACATCCCTCCTAACTCTAGTTGAAACTTTATAGTTCCAACCCCCTTCATTGGACGCTTGGCATCATTACCAAGCTCTACATGTAAATATGAGTCAATGTCCATCATACTGCTAAATAACTATCGTACCTTTGTAATATGGCATGATGCACCACTATCTAGACACCAAGAACTCCTAGTATTGGTGTTGGTAGATAGATAAGAGTCAAATGAGAATTCCTTCTCGAAATTCACCGCAAACTCATCAAGTTGAAACTCTATTGAAGTTGTTGCCTACTATTACTTGCCCTACCCCTTCTTCCTCTTCAAGAACTGTGATGCATCATGCCCCCTATTATGGCAACCAAAGCACTTGATCTTACTCAAGTCCTTCTTCTTCCATGGCTAGGAGGTTCCCCCCTCACTACTACCTTTAAAACCTTTTCCTTTTCCATTCTTGGTGATACCATCCAAGGCCATATTCTCCTCTTCATATTCTCGTTTTCAACCTTAGATTCCTCCCAACTCTCTTCTTGGATATTGTCATCCCAAAGCCTCTCCAAATTCGGAAGGTTCACCCAATTGTAGATTGTTTTAAAAATGCTTCTAATAACTAGGGAAGGTCATTTAGTGTCACATCCATGAGCTCTCTCTTCTACCATCTCCCAAATGGCTGCAAGTTGATCCCATGAAGTAATTAGTAAAATTATCATATTTTGACATCTAAATGGATCTAAGCCTATTTCTTAAGATAATATTCATGTTTATTTTGTTGCTTTGGAACAAATCCAGTAAAGCTTTGTACATATCCTTGTTTATCTTTTTTTTTTTTCCAAGTGAGGAATCAAGTGATGCTTCATAAAATCCATGATGAAACACAAATCTATAATGTCCTCATTTTTGTGGCCCGCCTACTATGTCGGATCTGTTGGCGATTGGATCCCCTTATCTATAATTTCCCAAAAGTCATTCTCCTTCCACGGCAAGATAACCCTTGCCTTCCAAGCCAAGAAATTTGAGGCTCCATCCAATGGATCCTCAAATTTAAGACTGGTCATTTCCATTTTTGATCTAATCCCACAAGAATAATTCCTTGTTAGGATCTCCCTTATGGACTTGTGTTTCAATCCTTTGAACTCCCACGCCAATACTCCAACTAGTATGGTCTCCCTCTCTCCCTCTGAAGATTACCTTTATCAATCATGTTAGTTGCACTATTGTTTGTTTTTTATCTCTTCGGATTGTCTCTTGGTGGCTTATCTCCTTTTTAAAAACTAAGTGACGCTCGTACTACACATGTCCTCCACCAATCCTATCGAGTGCACTCCATACTAGATTGCGGATGGTGCTCAACAATGACTCTTTGCAGCAATTGGCTGATGGCACAACCCTACTTGCTTCCCTCCTGCAACCCCAACACCCCCTACTCACGTCCCAACGAACTATCAATGATATTCCTAACTCGTGCTTTGCATCTCTATTGCAACCAACTAATGGCATAACCCTATTGGTTTCCCTCATGTAGCCCCAACACGCCTTGCTCAAATCCCTATGAACTGTTGACGATGGCCCAAACAAGTGTTTGTGACTATCCCTGTTGGCTCCATCTTCCCTCAAACTCTCGCACTACAGTGGATGGCAAATAGGGTTTGTGATCCCAATGTTTGGTGGTTATGGTTTCCAAGGACTATTATCCTCGCACAACCTATTAGAGTTGTCAATTGTTCCTTTACCCCATGGCTTGTCTCCTTCGCATTTTCTAGCAATTAACCTTGTTTGCATTGTTGTTTCTCGACGATTGTTTGGTTGTGGGTTCAATGTGGTGCAACAACACTCAGCCTGACCCACTAGCAACTGCTTCAAAGATCCTTCATGTTGACCTCAACTTGTACATTGTGCCCACAATTGTTCGATGGTTGTCAATGACAACAATTTAGCTGGTGGATGTCAATTAGAACAATCGGCTAGCCTATTGACCACATCCCCTACACGGCTTGTGATTGTTTTTGACAACTATCATAGCTTCTAATCACACACCCCTTTTTTATATATATTTTTCTTAATATTTAACTCAGACTACTTCTTAGCCCTTTGTACAAAGAAAATTAATTTTAAGTAGTTCATGTGTCGAAACATCGTATAGACCATTTCTAAACCTACAAACAAAATTTGCCTCATATAGTCGTTGGCCCAAAACTAGCCTCTCAATGCCTATAAAAACCTAACGTTGAGTGATTGTGATATCAAATCCTTAAAGTTGTAGCTCTCAAAATAACTCAGATCTACTAAATAAAAGCATTACTAGGATCTTAACATGAACAATAATATTTAGCAAAAGCAAATTAAATAACCAATCTAAATCACATAAACACGGTCAATTTTTTCCCAATTAATAGATCTTCATTAAAAATGACTTCAAAACCTACTTGGGCTCCCTCACTAGGAAAATGGCCCATTTAGGAAATTATATAAATACTAGTACCCAGGATATGATCTAACTTATCAAAACCCTAGATATCTCCTTCGATCTATCTCCTGGTTGACCTAGATCTCCCTTGTTGCTCCTTGCACTTCCTCAAACCCAAAAAACTTGAATGAAAGTCCTTCTCCACCCAACCACTGATATCTCACTCTCATTGTGGCTTGTGTGTCTACTTTGGCCTAGCTTTTCTTTTATAAGTTTTGAGTTATAACTAAATCCACAACCCTAATCTCCAAAGTGATTGATGATTAAGATTATATCTCATCTCACTTGGGGCCGACAGTTGAGATTCATCTAATTCACTAACGTAAAAAAATTGCATTTCATTAGACTAACTCACTTTATAGTATAATATGGTATTACTTTATTCACTAAAGTAATTGCCAAGGTTAAGGGTATATTACACAACTTTTGCATGCCGAGACACCTAGGCCTCTACAAACGTACCTTCCCCAACTACAAACTTCAACACTTACATATACAATCTACTTTGAGTTTGATAGATTTACAAGAGGGGCATCCTAGTTCATGAGCATAACTATTCATATCCAAATTGTTACCCGATCATATCCATTAGATTCAAAATGGTTGTGGAATTACAAAAATGGATTCATAATAGAAATTCCACAAATGATGAGGGATTAATGATAATTGCAAATATGTCATTTTAAAACCCTCACAAAATTTCGACGAACTTTTTGAGAGGACCCACCTTTATTGCTAAAGTATTTTGGTTATTTGGGGAGAGTGGGAGATAACACTTTATGCATAGGCTACACATTGCATGTTTTGATATTATCTTTGAAAGGTGTGCCAAAGGAGAAGAGAAAAGTGGCAAGAGGTGTTTACTTGCTTGGTCAAAGCTACTTCATTTAAGAATGTGTTATGGTTGAGAAAGATACATGTCACATCCCCTTCATCATTGTTGCTTGACGTTGAGAATTTAACTTAGATAAAGTCGTGATGTATTATCCTAGTATTTCTCCTGAAGAGAAGCATGGATCTAGAAATATCTTACCGTTGTCTTATTGAGATATTTTTGGACCTAGAATCCACTATATGATATTGTATTGTAAAATAAATGGAGCTGAATATATTTAAGGAATTTCACTGTCCATTATTATTCATGGTTATATCGGCAGGGAAATGAGTTCTCCACCTAATTAGGTGGAGGCAAAGGTACAACCAAGTATATGTGAGGCTCTCTTCATTGACCTATTCTCCCTTGAGTAATTTGATTGTTATGTTTTAGTAGCTATTATACCTTGTTCCTAGGATAGTCTCTAGAAGGCAAATCTTTGCGCATGAGAAGGGACTAAATATGAGGTTGTTAACCTTCCTTAGCCCTTGTAATCTATAATATTGGGTAATTTGTTTCTATAATGTCAGTCTGATTTGATATGACACATGTTATGGTTGTTGATCTTATGAGGTTGTATGTAATAATGTGAAATCTGATTGGATCATTCATTCATTCATTCATTCATTCATTAGAAGGCTATCCACCTCGTCATGTTTGCATATAATCTCATGTTACAGTTTTCCTTCATTATTATTTCTTTGCAATGTGCATCTTATCTTTTAGTAACAAATTCATAGTATTGATGGTGCATTTTGCATAACGGTTGTCGTATTACTCTCACCTAACCTAAAGAATCTAGTTGGATTAGTCATCACACATTAGCATATGGCTTGACTTTGTCTTCTCTAAATAACTTCAAGCCCTATTTGTTTGTATTACTCAATTCCATAACTCTTGGATTGGAACCAGTGTTAGCAACCCACCATCCATCTATTTCTTATAAAATATATCATAAATTTACTTAGAAAAAACCCACATTTGTTAGAAGAGACTCAACGTAAAGTTACAAAGTGTTGCCGGGAATAGTGTCCACTCGGATGCTGTTATTCCCACTAAGACTGGTAGCTATCTTAGAAACAAACAAGTAAAGTCTACTTTCGTTTTCCTTTATGAAAATAGACAAGAGGGGGACCAAGGAGACCAACCTTAGTCTTGCGCTTGATTTTCTCTCCTTCCTGATAGAGCTTCACTGCTTCTTCTTCGTCTACCCAGCTTCAAAGAGCACCTGTGGAATCACAACAACATACTACTATCGAAGAACAAAGATCTATATTCATAAATAACACAGGACCAGATGTGTGTTAACCATACAAATGCATATATAAACAAGTACACAAGAATATGGAGGAAAAAAAGAATAGCTTTATTAAGATGAAAAGTAGCAAGAGGATTACAACCATATTTTCTGACCCAGCATCATCCTCCAGCTAGAAAGCCCTTCTTCACCTGAAGCAAAGCTTAGATCACCCAACACTATGAATGTACACCAAAAAACCAACAGCACTTCTCTATAAGATACAAAATTACAGCCTCTGGATCTCTGTGATGAGGGATCCATATATAGATGATTATAGGGAGGTGAGTAATCTTCTGGGATCTTGATTAGTGTCCTCTCTCTAATAGTTCCTGCTTCTACTTGGAGAATGATGATATCTTACTCATCCCTGGTCAAAAACAGAGAGGCAAGTGTCAGAGGGGAAGCTTCTGGAATATTCCATGATCTTCCACCTCGCATTTTGTCCCTGCCATTTTTCCATTCCCGACCATTGCACCCTACAGAGGAGAAATTCAGTATGCATCGCACCTTGTACACTGGGAAGGTGATATGCATCGCACCCTCTACACTGGGCTTTCAGTATGGTCCAGTTTTGACCATTTATGAGTACTTTTCAGTGGAGAACTTCTGGGAGATGATGTAATAAGCTGACCTTGTTCCTTTAGGCAGTGAAGCAACACTTTTAGGGACTTAGGAGCCCTCAGTTTATGGACATTTATGATTGGGGTTGAAGTGCCCAAAAATGTCTGTAATAGTTGCCCCCTAAAGCATGAGGTCGTTAATATTTCTGATGTCGGGTGAAATGCTTTACTATGAGGATCCGAAGTTTTTTCGAGCTAGGAGGCGACCTGTAATAAGATACAATACAATACATTATTTTGACAACATTTTTTCATGATCTAGCTGAGGCGAGCATTCCCATGCTCAGCTTTATAAATTCATTTTTATGTACATAGGACAGACAATCGTCTGTGTGACAGACTGATGATTCAAACTCATCATCCTTTGATTTGGATGATCATTTGTTCGCTAATGATGTACACTTGATGTCTTTATATTCTTGAATATATCGCAGCCCAGATGGATGAAACTAGATCCGGGGTCTTCAAAACTTGTTCAATATTCACTTGGAGTACAAGTCGATCCATGTGAAAAATGTTCTGGAGTCGAACAATGGAAAGACATCCCCTGATTACCAGCCAATGATGTAAGCTGTTAACAGGCACGAGAGGAATCACCATTAATGACAATGACCCTCAAGGTACTATAGTACAATTCACGTGGTGTGGAAAAGGATTTGGCATAGAACACCACGTAAAATCTCTCGGTCGAAGGCCATTGATGTAAACCTGTCGCCAAAAGTGAGAAACTTGCCATTGAGGCATGCAAGCTTCAAAGTACTAAAAGGGTTGTTCCTAAGTCAACTTCTTGGATAATGAGTTGATGTCGACAAGAAGCGACCTGTCGCAGGAGGGCCTTAATGAATCCCACATCAACGACACAGAACGAAGCAAATGATTTTGGAGGTGAAAACAATCTGACGATACAGGGTACAAGGTGGTAGTCATGACGGAATGGAGAATGAATGTATTGTAGTGGGTGAAACACAGGCGAATTGTCTGAATGACTTCTCTTGAACATATCAGCGACACTAACGATGGATTGGTAGTGTTAACCCTAAAGATGGATGGTGTGACGGACCAATGGTGATGACCAGTGAAAGGAACAACCCAACCCGACACGGATGCGGAAGGAAAGTGTCATGTTCAAGAGCGACTTGCTACCAATAAATTTTTTTCAAGTTTTCTTCCCAATTTTCCCCAGTCATTGCTGACGAGTACCTCTTTATTTTTGTCAAGCTTGAGGAGGATATCATATGCTTGTTCTATAATCCACCCTTCGGGCGAACCTGTCGCTATATTTTAACAAGCTTAGCGACAGTGAAACTCGTTCTCATCCATTTGGACGAGTTTGTCGCTATGATTTTAACGAGTTTAACGACAAAGATAACTCAGTCCCTTTCAATTTTAGAGAGTCTGAAAGAAACAGAAAGGAGACTCCAATGATTCTTTTTCGTCATATAATCCCTTAAGTCCGAAAAAGCATAAAATAATACAAAAGGGATGAATTTTCGATAGTTTTAACGAGCCGAATAAGACAAACACTCGATCTTTTTGTGTAATAATCCCTCAGGTCCAAAAAGATTAAAATCTAGAGGAGGGATAGCACTTCTGATGACTTTAACGAGCTGGAGAGGCCAATCGCTCGGCAATCTTTTCATATTTTATGAGTCATTTGAAAAGAGCTTAAAGGAGACTCGTTTTCGAGGAACGAGTGATGGTTTCGAATAGCAACTGATTCCAGGTAAGATTTGGAATTTCCCAATCACGGCAGTGTCACAAGGATGGCTAATAGAATCACTCTTCGAAGATGTTCCTCGAAGGGGTAAACAATCATATGGGGGTGAATGATCAGCTGAAAACAGAGTGGAGGTGATGATGAGAATACGACCAAGGCTCAAAAGCTGGCGATAAGGCATTCAAAATGGTTATTTACCGGTTCATTTTTTAATGAGCTTAAACGTTGGGGGAAATATCTTCTCATGACTTATGTTTATTTTTTAATGAGCTTGAACCATGCGCTAAAATTGCTCGTGGGGGGTTTATTTTTTAACGAGCTTGAACCCTACGGTAACATTGCTTGCCATGATGGTCATTGAGTCTTTCATTCACCATTAGCATTTTGTTCTTTCAAAGATTGTACTACCTGTTCATTTGCTTCATCAAACCGATTAGAAATGAAAACATATGCTTAATAAATGAGTTAAGAACACTAATATTTTACTCGAATTACGTGCATGGTAAATTAAAAGTGACTTTTACCTCTCATTTTACCATTTCATTTGAATTTGGTTTGTTGGAGCTTTAGAGGTGCTTCCCCCCCCCCGCGATTTTCACCAGCTGATTCCTGGAGATTCTATGGACGATTCCTGACGCTGCTTGGACCAGGTAGGAGCTAAACTTGTGCTCTTCAATTGCATGCCTTTCATTTTGAATTATGAGCTTGTTTCCATGTTCTTCTGAGCCTCTAGGGTTTGAAGAACTCGCCTTGGGACCATCGCACCCTCCCTTAATCGAAAGGTGTGATGCATACTGGTCTTCTCACTGACGAATCAGTATGCATCGCTCCCAGTACACTTACTGGGGTGCAATGGGCGCAAGGAGGAAAGTTTTTGCATAGTTTTCTCATGGGTTTTTGCCTGTTTTTTACCAAATGAAGATCCTGACTCTTCTCTTGTTTCTTTTCAGAGATTCATCGAAGCAAAATGGTTGTTACATGGCGAGAATGAGAGCATGAAGAAGAGGAAGTTGTTGCTTTACATGATCCGAGCACAGTAGCTGCATTGCGGAATTGTGGCTTGTTGAAGTTTTTCTGTATCTCTAGCATGAGGCAACAAATCAGTTTGTTGTAATATTTCCTCAATGCCTGGGATCCTATCAACCAGGTGTTCCAGATTAGGGGCAAATCGATCCCCTTGACTGTCGTGGACATCTATTTTCTGACCAATTTATCGAGGCATGGTGCCCCTCTCTCATTATAAGGCTCCACCCGTGGGGGTGAGTCCATGAGGAAGTACATTCACCGGCACTATAGAGAGGAATCTTAGCCAAGTATGGACGGAAAGATCAATATCTGAGTTGTCACTGGCCGGCCCTTGTGGACCATTTTGTTCACTTTTTCTAGATTGGCTGGTAGTTCTGCTCTTCACATAGCTAACAGGACTTACATGCAGTATGCTTTGGAATGCCTCGAATCGAAGGTGTTCAATTGGTGTGATGCAGTACTCTCTGTGATGAAAGAACAATTGACCAAGCCGAAAAGCGGAAGATCCAAGAACTTCGGTTATGGTTCTATTTTGACCGCTTTCGCCTTGGAGAGAATCCCACTAATGCAGTCGCAGTACATTTCTCTTGGCCTACCTCCACTGACTAAACCACGGATGCAGAGATGGGTTGACCTCATGTCTCGGCACGCTGGCCAGCCCCAGATTTCTTGTTATGAAACCAGCTCAAGAAAAGATAGAAAAGATAGATCAACGACTTAGAATTCAGCCTCTTCGAGGGGGCAACCTCCTTTACATTACATAAATGAACAATTCTTGGATGATTCAAATGAAAAGACCTCCTTTCTATATATAGGAGTCTAAGGGGTCATAACATAATCAGGCCTACATAACAATAATAATGCAAGGGCACAATAATAACAATAGTGGGCTTCTATGGGGCACAATAGTAACAATATG
>APFE031647209.1:53933-72131 GCA_000404065.3 Pinus taeda | reverse complement strand
ATGCAAGGGCACAATAATAATAATAGTGGGCTTCTATGGGGCTCCATAGTAACAATATGGGCACTACATGGGTACATCAATATAATAAGTGGGTTGTACTAATAACAATAAGGGGTTAATTTAGTGGTATAGGGGCCTAACATTTCTTTTTCTGAGACCTTCTTCAAGTGGTTCGATAGTCAGGAGATGGTTTATGCCAGGTTCCCATATGTTGGTAGGGATTTCCGAGGTGACCCGAATTTGGTGTTGTCAGTTGGCGAACAGTGGGGTGCCATGGGTAATTCTTCTGAACATATCTCTGTTCATTGTTCTTTATAATGTTCTTATGTTTTTTTATCAAGACTAATCAAAACGCATGTGCTCATGGAGATGTTGGGCCAGTTCGACCAGCAGTACGCCGTAGAGACCTAGCGGTCGCTCCAGCAAGAGAGGCTATGAGGAGGGCCATCCTTTGCGACCTTGATGTGGTCAAGACTCTGTCAGCACTACAGAACCAGATCGAGGGTCTTACCCTTGGTATCCCGGATGTGAGGACCGACGAGCTGCCTCTGCGGTTGCAGCGACATACTACTGGAGTGCCGAGTCGATGGACTAGGCTTTTACGCATGATTGCACAGGCGGTGACTTGTTATCACCAACATCATTAGACTAGGGTTCCCCCTAGCATTTTGAGTTTTGGGTCATTTGACCAATTTTTTCTTGGTTACAGAACATTATGTATATACTATAAACAATTACGAAATATATTTTTGATTTTCGGAGCTTTATTTTGGTTAAGTTACATGATCCTGCTGCATATATTGATGTGATGCTTTTTTTTATAAATGTCGCAAATGTCTATCTAAGACATAATTTTCCAATGAGTATGTTAATGTGTTTAAACTTCTGGAAATATGTTGATATTGGATGAAATCGAACTGTCTTTCCAAAATTTTGACCCTTAGGAACATGCGATAGATAGCTGGATTTCGTACAGAATAGATGCTGGTGAGTTGTAGAATGATGAGCTGTGAGTCTAGCCTGACAACAAGTCGGCATATGCCATGTGTGATGGCATCAGAAAGGATTTCTATCAATGTGTTGTACTCAACGATATTGTTTGTAGACCGACCAATACACACTCCTCTGAAACTTACTAACTCGCCGTTGGGATTGAAAATGACCCATGCCGCAGAAGATAGGTTCCGCGAACTACGACTTGCTCCGTCGGCATATCCAACGAATGATTCTAGTGGGTTTGACATCTACAACGAATGCAAAAAGAGGATTACTTGACCAAAATAAATGCTCTTAGAAAAAACAAAAATGTAACAAAAGCATGAGGATTACTATGCGAAATCAAGCATAGTAACGCTCGAGGTACAACCCGTTGCGAGGTTGCGCCAGTGGAATCCCATCATAGTCCATCAACTCGTAGGCTCCTTTTGCTAATACTCACTTAACAATATAGGGACCCATCTATAATGATTTGAATTTCCCTGCTCCCAACTTATCGGATTCCTGGTCGTAAAGTAAGACCGGGTCACCTTCTGAGAAGACGTGAGGTTTGACATTCTTATCGAACTGTGCTTTGACTCGTTTCTTATCATTAGCCGAAGTTGCATCACGACTGGTTTCATCCAATTGGATTAGTTCCAAGAAATGAGCCTCTTCTTCTGAGGTTCCGGGGAGAAGGTCGACTGCGAGTTTGAGGGACGAGATTTCACATTGAACAGGTAAGATCACTTCTAGACCGTACACAAGTTGAAAAAGTGTGAATCCAGTTGCATTTATTACCAATGTCCGGTATGCCCACAAGGTTGAGTACAGGATTAGGTGCCAATCTCGTTTGTGGACTCTGATCATCCTTTGTAGCATGTGCTTTAGGACTTCGTTGATTGCCTCAACCTGTCTGTTAGCTTGCGGATAATATGGGGTAGAGCTGTCGTGGGACAATCCTAATTTGGTAGTCAACTCAGCCATCATGTGATTGCGAAAATGTGATCTATGATCTGTGACTATGGCCTATGGAATGCCGAATCTGGAGACTACGTGATTAAAAAATAAAAGGGCAGTTGTTTCACCGCTGTTGTTTAATGTAGGCATCGCCTCGGCCCATTTGGTAAAATAGTCTACCATGACTATTATATATCCATGCCCCCGGGCCGAGGTGGGGTTACATGTCATGAAATCTATTCCCCATTTGGCGAATGGCCCAACAGCTATTACTGGTTGCAACAGTGCGGGTGGTCTTCTGGTTTTGCTATCGAAAATTTGGCAAGCATGACAACTTCTGACTACGGTTATGCAATCTTTGAACATTATTGGCCAGAAGTATCCTGCTAGCAAATTTTTTTGCGCCGTGGCATACCCAGATTGATGCCCCCCACATGCACCTGAATGAAAATCATTCAGGACTTTTTCGGCCTCATCATGGGTGAGGCACCTCCGCAGAACTGTATCGATACCACGACGGTAAAGAATATCACCGACGATCACGTAGTCTTTTGCTTGGTATCGAATACGTCGTTGTTCGGAGTGTGAGGTATTAGACCTATATGTTTTTGTCTGGAGATAAATGATTATATCTCCATACCACAGATCGCTTGAAGATATCAGAAACAAATTTTCATCCACGCTTGCTTCTTCGGATGTTGCATCGTTGGACGATGATGGGAGATCGCAAAGTAACTCTGCGAATACCAGGGCTTTCTTTGATTTGGATTTTTTGAATTCTAGATCAAACTCTTGTAGAATTGCTATCCATTTTGAACATTTGCCCCCCCAACAACTGTCGCGATAATATATAAGTCATGGGGTTGCAATCTGATAAAATGGTAGTTTTCTTGAAGAGGATGTAGTGTCGAAATCTCTGTATCGCTTGAACAGTTGCGAGAGCAAGCTTTTCAACGTAGGAGTATTTCATTTCTGTATCATTTAAGTTTCAGCTTAAATAATATATAGGATGTTCAATTCCATTGTCTTCTTGAACTAAAACCATTGCTATGGTCGTATCTGCTGCAGCCAGATACAGGTTAACGTCTTTTTGATAATCAAGAGCATACATTAATGACTCTTGTATTAGAGATTTCTTTAAAGCATCAAAGGAGGCTTGCGCGACCTGATCCCAAATGAAGGGTACTTCCTTTTTCAATAGACAAGTATATCCTTTAGCTAGTTCGGCGTAATTTGGAATGAACCTCCTAAGGAAGTTTGCTTTCCCTTGGAGTTTCTGAATCTGAAGCAAGTTTGATGGTGGAGGCAAATCAATGATTGTCTGAACCTTGCAAGGGTCAAGATGAATCCCATCCTTTGAGACTACAAAGCCAAGTTAACGACCAGAACTGACACAAAACACACATTTGTGCGGATTGAGTCGTATCTTGTAGTGTCGGCAACATAGAAATATCGCTCTTAAATGGCGTGGATGATCGGTCCGCTTTCGCGAATGAGCTGGGAGATCATCGAGATATGGTTGAACGATGTTTTTGATGTCATGGAAAGCATAGTTCATTACTCTCTGAAAAGTTGCCCCTGCGTTCTTCAAACCAAAGGGTAGCTTGCGATATGCGAATATGCCCCACGGACAAATGAATGTAGTCTTTGATTGGTCCTGTGGGCGGATATTTATTTGATTATACCCAGAAAATCCATCCATAAATGAAAATATTTCGCATCCGGCGCATTCATCAATTATCTAGTCGATAAAGGGTGTAGGGTAGTTGTCTTTTGGACAAGCTTGATTTACATCCCTGCAATCGACGCACACTCTAATCGTTTCTTGTTTTTTCATCACAGGAACAATATTCGATACCCAATCAGTTAGAGGAATGGGGTAAATGAAACCAGCATGGAGGAGCTTTTCAACTTCCGCCTTGATGGCAACGAATTTCTTGGGGTGCACCTGCCGTAGCCGCTGTCATACCGGTTTGACATCTGGATACATCTTAATTTCGTGTTCAACTATGCTCGAGTCAATACCTGGCATCTCATCATATGACCAAGCAAAGACAACTCTAAGCTCGCGAAAGAGAGCGCTATATATTTCTAGTTCTGAAGAAGAAAAATATTTTCCAACATGAATATTCTCTACAACAACTGTTTTGGTCAAGATATTTATGGCAGTAGTCTCTTCAATATTGGATGGGTTTCTCTCAGAATCCGTCGTATTTACAGTGTTCGTCAGAAAGTCAAACACTGAAGGATGGTGTAGGTTACTGGAATTATCTTCTTTCTAGTTCAAAAGATGGGAACGATGGTGGTAATCTTCCCATGGTGCCCCATCAATCATCATCGATTGAACGATTCCTTCGTCTGTAAAGTGTACTCGCGACCAAGGATCTGAAGGGGTGCCATATTCCTTAGACCTATCTATCCAGACGCTTGATGAGCACTGATGTGGGTTTGCCTCCCATGCTGAAAACATTGATTGCTATAATATTTCCAGTGGGGTTAGAGGCAAAACTTGCAGATGATCCATTTTAACATCGTTTTCTGACATCTTTTGCATGGAAGATATCATATTGCAGGTTCCTACATTAGCCACTTCCGCCAAATTTGTAGGAGGCGGTAGGGTAAAATTTCCCATTAACGTAAGGTCTTTTAGTAGAACTACTCCAATATTGTGAAGCGTGCTAGGGCTTCCATGGACCATCGGAATGCTTCCCGTAACTTGTGAACTGTTGGGGAGAAAAGTTTGTTGGTTGATTATTGTAATTCCTCCTTGGGAAGGAAATGCTATTTTCCTAAAGTAGGTCGACATAATGGCTGCCATGGCATATATCCAGGGTCTTCCCAGTAGGATGTTGTAATCGAGGTTTCCGTCGATGACTTCAACATCGATTTCTATTGTTTTGCCCCCCATTTCGACTTGCAAGTTACTTAATATTCCATACGGGGTGTATGTTCGTCCATCAAATGCTTTCATTGTCATCGACGATCACGACAAGTATGGAGACCCTAGATTTTTCCAGCAACTCATCGACATGATACATGTGGATGCTCCCTCATCAATAATTGTTCTATGAACAGTTTTGTTGAGGGCTTTCACTTGAATGAGGAAAGCTAGTTGAGCTGGCAACTGAGGGTCGTATCCTTTGTGATTAAAGGATACAAGATTGGAATCCATTAGGTCAATCCCACCTATTGCTGATAATAAAGCCTGCTTTTGGGAGGGGCAATTTTGCAGTACCTCAAGAGTCGACATCGCGAAGGGCGGTTGGGCTAAATCCTCCACTATATTATAGTTTTGTGCTGCTCGGGCACGAGGATTAAATATCTATTTGTGTACTACTCCTTTTGGCGGTTTTATTGTTAATTCAGGAATGATGGGTGGCACGACTTCGGTCGAAGTTGTTGTTGAACTACTAGGTTGATCATTATCCTTGTTGTTCAACATCTGTGGATTCCCATAATCTTTACTCATTGTCGATATCAAAGCATCATTCAGTTGCTTTGAAACTGAAAACATTAGCACTTGGGACGGGGAAGCATTTTTGCTAGCAACCAGATTTGTTCCTGGGTTTGGAAACGGATCAGTCAGTACAACCAAATTTTTTGAACTTTTGAAGAATTTTCTAAGTTCATATTTCTATGGACATTCTCTGGTCCAATGATCCTCGTCACATATACTGCATGGATTTCTAGGTTTCTTATCCCTAGAAGGGTTTGCAGAAGATTTTTTAGGAGATGATTCCTTCTGGTTTTTCTTCTTCCCTTGTCTTTTCTTCTTGCCTCTTGGTTTCTTGGGTTCTTTGCCTTTGTCTGTCGACACGGAATTTACTTCCGAGGCTAGAAGTTCGTCATTTGCATTTTGACTCGAAACCGTGCGGGCCTTTTTCGATGTAGCCTTTGCGGTTTTAGTGCTTGTCATACCTATCACACCATCGTCGGCATGAGAGTCATTGTTTGAATTAGGAGGCGGAGGAATGGAAAATTTTGGTCTAGGAGCATCAGGGATTTTATCGTAGTGCGTGCCAAAATAAGTATAAATCAAGTCTAGATATTGTGCACGAGAAATAACTTGCTCTTCAATGACGACTCCTCCCTTTGCCACATCTTCTGTAATAGCGGGTAACAACGACTTAATAAACCATTCAGCCAATAGTTGATCAGGAACATACGTTTTTACCATTCTACAACGGCGTCGCCACTCATGAATATGATCGGATATGTGAGTGGTTGTCGTTTGCTTGAAATTGGTACGTAACTCAGTTCCTGTTTCGTACCTTATTGGTAACTGAAAATGGGTTAAAAAGGTTGTGGCTAGGGTACTGAAGTTATCAAACGAAGCTCTAGGTAGTTCGATATACCACTTTGTTGCCGGACCAGTTAACATGCGCTGAAAGAGGCGACGCTGAATCGAATCATCACTGAGAGTGTTTGATGAACACCATAAATGAAAAGTCATCACATGATTCGATGGGTCTTTGCCCGGATTTCCATTAAATTTAGGAATATCAGACGGAAGTTTATGCAGAATCGTCGGCCACCAAGGTGCATAGGCAATTGGATCGTTCGTTAGTCGACTTAGATCTGGTAACTCTAAAGTTGCTACAAAAGGCAACTGTTGATTCAGGCTTGGTTGGGCATACCCAGGATAAGACCATTGTTTTAAAATTCGGCCGAGTCATTAGTAAAACGGCCGAGTTGATCCGAGCCAGCACCCTCCCTAACGACCCGGCCAATGGAACGGTTCGTTTGGCCGAGTCATGGCTGACTCGGCCGAAACGGCCGTTTCCGTTATGACTCGGCCGAGTCACAAGAAACCACCCATTCACACGTAAAACAACGTTTTAATAAATTTTTAATGGATTTTTAAAGTGTTTTTTGGTTGGTTTGGACTCCAAGCAGTTATATGAATTTGCTAAATGTCTTTTGCGGTCCATTTCCCCCTCCCAAACCCTATTTAACACACTCAAGTGCTCTCATTCTCTCACAACAATATTATGCATTTGAGTGAGAGTCTTCTTTGAGAGTTAGTGAGCAGTTCTTGAGCTTGTTTTGGAGCATCAGTGAGGAGTCTTGGAGGAACATTGTAGCTGGAGTGAGGAGCTTCTTGGGCATCCATTTGGAGCAGCATTGAGGAGCTGATTCTTGGAGCAAGCTTGAGGAGGCAGTTTGTGCCTGGAGGTATTTCTTTCACCTCTATAAATATGTTTTTGCTTAGTAAATGTTAGGTGCATATCTAGAAAGCTTAGAGAGTGTTTTCTGTCAAATAAATGAACATTGAATCAAGGTTTTTTTTTTTTCATTTTCAGATTGTTTGCTTTCATTTCCTAGTCAAAAAATGGCACCTAAAGCAAGAGATCCTACTTGGGCATATGTTGAAATGGTTGACAGTCAAATGCAATGCAAATTTTTCCATAGGAAAATTAAGGAACGTCCTTGGGGCATTAATAGGCTGAAACAACACTTGGCAAGGATTAGAGGCCAAATTACCCCATGTACCTCACCAGAAATTGGGGAGATTAGGAAGAATTTGTTGGCCAGCATTGAGAAATTTAAAGAAGATAAGGCTAGGCAAAAAGACATACAGGCTTAAATTGGGAGGAAGAGGGAGATACAAAAAATGATGGCTGCCAAACCCCATTATGATTTTGAGGGTTCTTCCTCTATCCCTCAAACTGATACATCCAACCCTTTCCTATATGTTCCTCCCTCTTTTGGTTCTGTTCAAGATAAGGGAAAGGGTAGAATGAAAAAGGGTGATGTGACTATCAAAAGTTATTTCACTCCCTCCTCTCCATCAGATGCACATGGTCCTGAAGTTAGTAAAACTCAAACGCAGCCCACTTTAGATGACCATTGGAAGAAAGAATTGAGGGAGACTGCTTGTGAGTACATAGCTAGATGGTGGTATGATGCTGATATCCCCTTTAATGGTGCTCGTTCACCATATTATGAGCCTATGTTTGATGCCATACATGCTACTGGAAAAGGTTTCAACGGCCCTACTATGCATGAGCTAAGGGGGTTTCGTTTGCAGAAAGAAATTCAATCCATTAATGAGTATTTGCAAGAGTTCAAGAACTCATGGGCAAGAACAGGGTTTACCATCATCTCAGAATTGGGTACCATTTTGATATAATGGATTGGTTCATGAGCCTACTTTGATCATATGTTGTCTTCCATCTATATTATAATTATGTGTGTTTGGAAACATGAATGGAAATCTTTAAAATTATGTTTTTTTATTAAAAAAAAATATTTAATGTATTTTTTACAACGACCGAGTTATTGAAATCGAGCCGGCCGAGTCATTACCGTTTCGGAGTCGGCGTCGGAGTCGATCCTCGTCCGAGTCGGAGTTTTAAAACTATGGATAAGACGGAATTGTTTGAGCCGTTGGTATTTTCATACCGGCATAATGCATTTGATGTTGGTAACTTTGGTGAGGTTGATGGGCATAACCACTATGATATGGTTGATACGGCGGCCCATTACTTGCAAAGACTTGTTGCTCATATCCTTGGTAAGCCTGCTGGAATTGCGGTTGTTGGTATTGCACCAGCCATGGCTGTGAAGTCATGGGTTGTTGTCCAGTACTGACTATTTGACCAAGATGGGGGTTGGTGTTCCCTGTTTGGACCTGTGCCATTCCACTAGTTGGTGATTGCGGTTGTGTCGTAGGTACAAGAGTTTGTTGCATTACAACCTGCGAAAATTGAGGTTGGCATACAACTGGTGACGCTTGTACTTGCGATACTGCCACGATAGCCGGCATAGTGGGGATATTTGTCATATGTAAACTTTGTTGTATTGAGCATACAACTCTTGGTTGTTGAGGCAAGATTGGCACCCAAACACTAGTTGTTATTCCAGCATAACCCAAATTTTGTTGAGAACTCACGCATGGTTGTCCTTCCGAGGAAGGCAATGAAAGGGTGTACGGCCCTCCATACGACGGTAATCCAGTACTCAAAGGAATGATTTGCCTTTGGGGACCAATTTGCCCAAATTGACCTCGTGACGGATCAATTTGTTGAGACTCAACGTAAGAGATTCCAGATATAATTCTGGACAAACAAACGGGAATAGTCCATACTGTAGAAATAGCCCCTGGATGGATTCCATCCAGTGATTGAAAGCTAGTTGGGACAGATGGCACGCCAGCGAACATTGTTGGAATAGCGGAAGGAGCTTCTACTGTTACTGTGTCGGGTAACACAGTCCTTGATGTTGATGGTTGTTCAGACATATTAAGCCTATCCAAAAGATTCCTTAGCGATTCTTCAGGAACTTCTGATGGTGGGTGATTATCTTCTGATGAAGAAGGATACAAGGCGATCCCTGCTCCAAGTTGCGTTGGAGTGCTAGATGGAGGATCTTCCACAATCTCTTCTATGGCAATCAATTCGGGAGGAAGAGGTAGACCGTCAGGTTCGTAAAATATTTCTGGTGTCGAAGAAGATATAAGTTCTGCAGCAACAGACGGTTGGGGAGTAACACCTTCCAAATCAGCTGTAAACGGAGCCGGTTCAGGAATAGAAGTGTTAACCGTCACACTAGGATCAGTTGTAATGTCCTTTTATTGTTGCAGAATTTCTTCTGTAGAGGCAGGGATAGCAGAAATGTTCAGAGTAACCGGAGTCTCTGAGGATGTTGGAGTGCTCACTCCAACCAACCTAGGGGACTTTGATCTGGTCAAATGAGTTCGCTTCGTCCGGAATGGTTTCGCTTCCGAAGTCATCGATGGTTGACTCGTAAGTCTCCGCGAACGACGGGGTTTTGATTGACTTTCTTCCACGATTGCGGATTACTTGATTAACTTAAAATAAAAGGGAAAAATGTTTTTCGAATTAAATGAATTTTAGACGCTTTGACACAACTTGTTTTTTCAATTTTAAAGAGTCGAGAAAAAAAAAAGATGACTCTAGTCGCCTTCGATTTTTATTGAGCCTGAAGTGACAAGTGCTCAGAGGAACCTTTTCCTTTTAAGGAGTCCTGAAAAGGAGCAAAATGGACTTCTCTGGAGATCTAGGCAGAGAGGATTACCAACCAATCGCAAACTGCAGAATATTTTTACGGTACGGCAGTTCAATTCTTCTCAAGAATGTTGTGTTCATGCATTGTGATCGATAGGGCGGCAGACATGGCTTCCTAAGGATAAAGGATGCAGCCTATTGTGGTCTCCCAATATATACGCGACGGTACGTGGGAGCACAAGTCCGTACTGGCACTTGTCGTCTCAGAGTGGAGGAATCACCCAACCAACAATGAAAACAACAGTTACTAGGTTTTACGACGCCGGAATATGTCTCTAGCCTAGACCTCTAAATGTTGTGTGTTAGGTTCCAAAGCGTTGTTAGATTCATTGAATTTATTTTAAGTTGATCTTGCTTAAAAATTTGTCTTTCAGGTTCACCGCGTGATGTGTATATAATTCCTAAAATGCAGTCTAAGATGATAAACAAACATTTAATCTTCTTTTGGCAATGAAAATCCTAGCTACTAAAGAAAGAAAGTTAAAAATCTTTCAGCAAAGAGCACAGAGCACACGCTAAATGCACTGTCCTAAATCAAACCAAGCAGTCAAAATACAAATGGACATGCATCTATTTGTTTTCAGTCTTCTTAATGTATGAATGATGATAAGAAAGCTATGTGCAAATCTGAATTACTTTTAAAGCGACAGTACTCAACAAATTTCTTTTCAAAATGAAATGAAGGTTAGAGAGACACTTTGTGATTTCGAAATGAAAATTGGTTTTCGACACTTTAAAAACTTTTAATTCAAATCATATGCAATAATACCTGTATAACCGACTATCAAGAACAATGGGATTGTCTTCTAAAACTAAAAACGACAGCTACAACACTTTCAGATCCAGAAACGACAGTTCAACTATTCTACTTTTTTGCAAAAGAGAACTGAAAATGGCGCACAATACATAAAAACACTTACAGTTATTTGCACTAAGGAGGCGGAATAATGCAAGAAAAAGGGGTTTTCACAGATATACACTGACTACAAACAACAAAACTCCTGAATAGGACTGAAAACAGTGAGAAAAAACCACAGTCTGAAGGTAAAGTTAACCTTCCCTGACCATCGCACCTGTCACACTGCGAATTCAGTATGCAACGCACCTACTGCACTCGGGAAGTGCGATGCATACAGTCTGCCTTGAAGGCATGGTGCGATGGTACTAGTGTGAGACTTTAAACAAGTTTTCACTCAGTTTGCAATTCAGTTCAGGGATTTAGGCCAAGTAAGTAATGTTCAGTATATGTAAAACATAGGGGTGATCTAAAGAGGTTACTAGAGCCACCACTTACGGCAATTAAACTGTTTGCAGATTGATTGTTTAATTCATAAACGAAACCCGGAGATACACTGAAGCAGCATTGATCTAATTTGCATTTGTATAACAAATTCAGTTCGAAGGCTAGCTGGCTTGGCTTCAAGCTCCGTCTGTAAGTTTATAAAAGAAACAAAGATAGATAGGCTAACAAACAATCTAGTCGCTCCCCGACGGAGTCGCCATTTTGTTACCAGGAATAGTGTCCACTCGGATGCTGCTATTCCCACTAAGACTGCTAGCTATCTTAGAAACAAACAAATAAAGTCTAATTTCATTTTCTTTTATGAAAATAGACAAGAGGGGGACCAAGGAGACCAACCTTAGTCTTGCGCTTGATTTCCTCTCCTTCCTGATAGAGCTTCGCTGCTTCTTCTTTGTCTTCGCAGCTTCAAAGAGCACCTATGGAATCACAGCAACATACTACTATCGAAGAACAAACATCTATATTCATAAATAACACAGGACCAGATGTGCGTTAACCATACAAATGCATATATAAACAAGTACATAAGAATATGGAGGAAAACTAGAATAGCTTTATTAAGATTAAAAGTAGCAAGACGATTACAACCATATGTTCTGACCCAGCATCATCCTCCAGCTAGAAAGCCCTTCTTCACCTCAAGCAAAGCTTAGATCACCCAACACTATGAATGTACACCAGAAAACCAACAACACTTCTCTATAAGATACAAAATTCCAGCCTCTGGATCTCTGTGATGAGGGATCCATATATAGTTGATTACAGGGAGGTGAGTCATCTTCTAGGGTCTTGATTAGTGTCCTCTCTCTAATAATTCCTACTTCCACTTGGAGAATGATGATCTCTTACTCATCCCTGGTCGAAAACAGAGAGGTAAGTGTCAGAGGGAAGCTTCTGGAAGATTCCATGATCTTCCACCTAGCATTTTGTCCCTGCCATTTTTCCATTCCTAACCATCGCACCCTATAGAGGAGCCATTCAGTATGCATCACACCTCCCGTGTGTATTAGGTGTGATGCATCGCCACCCTCTGCACTGGGTATTCAGTATGGTCCAGTTTTGACCATTTCTGAGCAGTTTTTAGTGGAGAACTTCTGGAGATGATGTAATCGGCTGACCTTGTTCCTTTAGGTAGTGAAGCAACACTTTTAGGGACTTAGGAGCCCTCAGTTTATGGATATTTATGATTGGGGTTGCAGTGCCCAAAAATTTCTATAACACATACAAGCTCTTCTTCAACCTGCACACTAGTTTCTCCTTCCCTTTGACCTCATATCCTTGTGGTTGTTGCATATATATCTCTTCCTCCAAATCCCCATGGAGAAAGGTTGTCTTTACATCTAACTGCTCAAGAGGCAAAACTTTAGTTGCTACTAGACTTAAATAGTTCTAATTGAAGCCATTTTAACAGCAAGAGAAAATATCTCATCAAAGTTTATACCCTCTTTCTGTGCAAACCCCTTCACCAAAAGTCTAGCTTTATACCTTTTTCTACCTCCATATTTTTTCTTCAACCTGTAAACCCATTTATTCTGCAATGATTTTTTACCTACAGGAAACTTGACTAAGTCACAAATCTGGTTATGTGCTAAGGAGTCCATCTCTTCTTTCATGGCTTTCTCCCACTTCTTCCTAGTTTCTACCTACACTGCTTCTTCATAACATTCTAGTTCACCAGAATCAATCAACAATACATAATATAATGAAGGAGAGTATCATTCGAGGGGTCTACTTATCCTGGTAGATCTTTTAACACCACTTTCAGGCATTTGAGGTGCTTATTGCTGTTGTGGTTGTTGTTGTTGTTTTGGTTGTTGATCATTATGATTTTCAAGCACTTTACTTTTTTTGTGATCTCATCAAGCACTATGTATTCGATGTTTCCTTTTTCTTGTTTCTTTTCATGCATCTAATCCTTATACAAAACCTTTTCATTGAATATGACATCTTTATTCCTAATGATTTTGTGTTTTTCATAATCATAAAAGCAATAACAAAAATCATTAACACCATATCCAATAAAGGTACATTTCTTTGATTTTGCCTTAAGCTTTGTTCTATTTTATTTATTAATGTGGACAAATGCTTCACAACCAAAAGTCTTTAAAAATGAGTAGTTTACCTTTCTACCTATCCACACCTCCTCTGGAATACCACCATCCAAGGAACTTGAAGGCCCTCTTTTTATTAAACAGGAGTATCTACAACATCTGCCCAAAATTGTAAACGCAGTCCTGCATGCAATTTCATGCACCTTGCACGCTCCATGATTGTCTTGTTCATCCTTTCTGACACACCATTTTCTTGTGGTGTTCCTGGAACTATCTTCTCTCTACAAATTCCATTCTGAACAGTACCTATCAAACTCTTTGCTGCAATATTCACCTCCATTGTCTAATCTGAGACACTTCAACCTTTTTCCTGTCTCATTTTCAACCAAAGCTTTCCATTTCTTGAAAGCATCAAATACATCAGATTTATTTCGAATACAATAAATCCAATTTTTTTTTGTTGCATCATCAATAAAAGTAACATAATAACGAGAGCCACCGAGAGATGATACCTGAGCAGGTCCCCATACATCTATATCCACAAGCTCTAATTTTTTGCTCTTCTTTTCTTTCCCAACTTTGAAGAACCTAACTCTCTTATGTTTTTCATAAACAAAATTCTCACAAAATTTTAAATCAACATGCTTCAAACCTATAAAAAAATTTCTTGAGTGAAGAATTTGCATCCCCTTCTCACTCATGTGTTTGAGCCTATGATGCCACAATGTCGTATCTTCTCCTGTAGAGGTGTTACACGAAAAATTGACACCGTGACTTTCTGTAATCAATATGAGTCTATCACCACTCATACATACCTCCTTTGCAATTCTTAAGCCTCAGCTCTTCATATCAAGCCCTGAAAATGGGAGAAAGACCTTAAAAATATCTTAAATCATGGTTTTGCACTTTCTCCTAGCATTGCCTGCGGTACCGCACCCAATGGTCATGTCCCCTACGAACCTGACCCCTCTGTCCATTAGGTGATGGGTGCGAACCCCTGTAAAAGTTAAAAGGGCGTGAATTCACTCTTAAAAACTCGCCTTGGGTCACTTCTAGACGCTTCTAGAAGGAATATTACGCTGGCAAGTTTGCTCCACCTTGGTTCATCCATTCCATAACTAAGGGAGCTAACTCCATGATATGAGGTGTTTATCCCATTGAAGGAGGAACTTATCCCTTCAATGGTGGACCTGCAACTTCCTCCATTTACACTATAAATTCATGCATTGGGCTGGTTGTAGGAGAGGTTGAAAGCTGAAGATTCTTGAGGGTAAATGCTGCTGGAAACTAGACTTCCTTTTTGAGCTTGTGAGAGGAGAGATCACATATCTTTCATGTCATTTGGGAAGTGAGTGAGGCTTGTCAAAGTAGAGGAGACTCCTGCTGGACCCTGGAAAGAACTTGTGCAACATCAAGGCAAAGGTTGTAAGGTTCTTTTATTCATAAAGCTAATACAATCAAGTTTGTTTTTCTCAATGAACTGTCTCTAATGGTTTATTTTATGAGCTCCTTGATCTTCATAATGAACATGTTTTATTATAGTATCTATGCAGGTGTTCTTTGATGTGCGTTTGTTTGTGTATGCAGGTTATTGAAAAGGAATTGCTTGAAGTTGTTGAAACAAAGCTGCCACAAAAAAAGTGTTGGACCAAGGTAGGGTCTGTTACACCTCTTAGTTTTCATTTATGAATTGAAACATGTTTAGAGAAAAGTAGATTTGCTTGTGCTGCTTGTTGCTAGATATAATTTGATACTAGGGAGATCGGTCTTGTCCGCAAGAACGATTTATCCAGCCAACAAATTGGCGACTCCACTGGGGATGGGATTTGATTGTTTAATTTTCCTTTATCTTTGAGTTGAGAAACTTGATTTTTGGTTTCCGGTTTTTGCTTGATGTGTGTGGGATTGGGTAGTTTGTAGGTCTTGGATTGATTTTTTGTTTTTTAGAAATTTTTACGAGGAACGCACATTCTGTTTGAGTTACAGTGCGGACCTGTCTGCATTGTTACTTTACTGCACATAGCAGTACCGCACTTGGTTTCACTGGGGGCCTGCGGACCCTGTCAAAATTTTTGAAAATACTAAAATCTTTTCGTCCAGTTTAGTTTAGATTATTTTATAGCTTTTAGTGTCTACCCAGATCTGCATGTGTCCTGTCAAAAAGCCTTGTTTATGAGTTTCTTTCAGCAAATTCTTCCTCTCATCAATCTTCATTAAGTTAATTGGGTGTTTTGAGTCTCTTTTTTGAGAAATTCTTAATTTGATTTCCTTTGGTCATTACTTGGAGATTTGTCTCAGTCTTTTCACAATTTGGCTAAATTGTGTATGAGTGTTAATCACCTTTGAGTGTTTTTATTTTTTTATCTTTGGAACTCTCACCCAATTTTATTGACTTGCACTTGATTGGTTCTTAGATTACATTAGAATCATCTTGTGTTTGAGAATTCTCTTGTATAGATCACATTTGCATAATTAGAATTCTCATTTTCAGAATATGAATGGAAAATGTGCATAGATTACATTTGCATACTTTTCACGTGAATTGTGCATAGATTACAATTGTATAGTCTACATTCTGAAAAATCAATCGTAGATTTGGATCAGTTTTCTTTGATTTGAATTTACAAATTTTTATGCTTGTTTTAAACACACAAAAAGAAAAATAAAAAAAGTTTTGTAATTGATTTGCATTAGTTTTTCTTGATGAAATTAGTGCATTAGAGAATTTGTTATATTTTCTCTTAGTGATCAATTTTTTTCATTGTTGGAAGTGAATGGAAACTCTCTCCTTACTTTAGTTAGGATTCATCGAATTGAAAAGATTACATTATCATATTCGATTGCATTCAGTTTGGGTCAGGTCATAACACCATTTGTTTCATATCCATTTACCCTTTTGAGTAATAACAGCCTAAATAACACAGCGCTTAATTAAAATTCATCTAGTAATTTTTTCGTTTTTAGGACTCTTTCCACAAATCTAGCTTAGGCTAGTGTCTTGGAATAGGTTTTAGTTAACTCTCCAAGACAGTAAATAAACAAGTAGTCGATCTTGCGGTAGGGAGAAATTCCAATTGTTACATCTATGCTCTGGGAAATCTCCTCTTAAAGGAGAAGCACGAGATCATATCTGAACCAGTGAGGTAATCATTACTTCCTCATTGGGAATGATAGAAGATATTCACGTATTAAAAACGGTAAACCTCGGATTGACCATTGTCGAGGAGCCTGGGTTCACTTGTTGGTAAACCTTGGATTATGTCAAGGAGCCTTCAAGGGGATTGAGCTTTGTTACTCTGCCCTTGCATGCGTATCGGATCGTAGACTGTTCCCCCAGGTATATTTGTTTCCGTTGGTAACCTTAGTGGCCATAATCTATAGGATTCTTTCCGAAGGTGACGGTGGAGGGAAGATCCCACTGTACCTGGAACAGACGTCGACTAGACTCACTTGGACTCTCTAGGGGGTTATCTTCACTCGAGACGGTTATAGTGGAGAAACTTGTGCCAGTCTGTTTCATTAAGTAGGTTGTCGGGGTAACTGTTCCAACCGCCATTTCTGTATTGAATTCTGCGACATTGGATTTCATCAACAACTAGTGTTTTTAGTACGGAAAGTTACTATTTGTGTGTGGTTTGACTCCTAGATTTGATAGCGCGTGTTAATTTGTTTGTTTTTACTTTTAGAGACCATAGGTGTGAATTGTGAAATTTAATTTTTAGGTGTGAATTGTGAATTGTTAATTTTAGTTTTAAATTATTAATAAAATTCACTGAAGTTGAATATAATGGCAAATGTTCTGGAATTTACCAACCAAGAAACCCCTCTTAACAAGAATCCTAGTACTTGTCCTTGCTTTGAAAATGTTGGTCCTCCTTATATGGCTACTTTTTCATTACCTGGATTTACAATAGGTTTACCAATATGGTTATTTTCAACTTCGTTGGCCCCAAATACTCCAATTGTTCCACCTCAACTGAATGCTTCACCTCAACAGCGTTCACCATCTCAACATCACCAACCTTCTGTTGACCCTTTACCTTCTTCGCCTAATATTTCTTCCTCCATTTCTTCTTCTTCGCTTGGTAAAAGCCTTGACACTAGTAACTAGGTGGTTAAGAAGAAGAAGAAAGGGAAGAAGAAGAAGCAAGATAATAAAGAAGTCAACTAACCAACCATGGTTGTAAGTGTTAGTTGTGTTGAGGAAACCTCCAACATGCATCGTAAACCCAAATACCCTTGCAGGCTTTGTAAGGGTGACCATTTCCTTGCCAATTGTCCTAGTATTCCAAAGGTTTTGGAAGTATGGTAAGAAAAATCTCATCAACTTTCCATTGATCCATCAACCAGTGATAGTCAGGTTCCTGGGAAAAAGGGTAAAGTTAGGTTTCCTGGTAAGTTATGCAAAGGGAGTCATCAAACTCACATTTTCCCTCACATGGATGAAGCCTCAAAATTGTTGGAAAACCTTACTATTCCACAGCAAGAATTTCCAACTAGTTACCATAAACTTTCTCCCAACCTAGCATCAACTGACGGAGTGATTGATCTAATTTCAAGTACAGTCGATCACACTCTTCCATTGGAGAGTGAAACTCATGTCACTCAGGTTGATGATCCTTTAGTTGATCAAGTGGTCGATTCAATTTCACATTTGGTCGATCCCACTTTCCCTTTAGAGAGTGAACTTCATACTGCTTAGGTTCTTTTTGTTACATCAGATTCCTCTACGCCGGGGGGCATTTCACCTATTTCTACAGAACCCCCTCCAAGTATTGAGGTCTTTTCCTTTGATTGGAATAGATTGACAGAACCTCGTCTTCCTTCCTCCATCCCTTTCCAAATCATTGTTAAGGTTGGTGGTAGGGACATGCATCGC
>APFE031647209.1:26334-50891 GCA_000404065.3 Pinus taeda | reverse complement strand
TGTCACCATGACTTTCTACAGTTTGTATGAGTCCATCAACACTCATACATACCTCCTTTACAAGTCTTAAGCCTTAGCTCTTCATGTCAAGCCTTGAAAATGGGAGAAAGACCTTAAAAATATCTTAAATCCTGGTTTTGCACTTTCTCCTAGCATTGCCTACGGTACCGCACCCAATGGTCACGTCCCCTGCGAACCTGACCCCTCTGTCCATTAAGTGATGGGTGCGAACCCTTGTAAAAGTTAAAAAGGCGTGAGTTCACTCTTAAGAACTCACCTTGGGTCACTTCTGGACACTTCTAGAAGGAATATTACGCTGGCAAGTCCGCTCCACCTTGGTTCATCCATTCCATAACTAAGGGAGCTAACTCCATGATATGAGGTGCTTATCCCATTGAAGGAGGAACTAATCCCTTCAATGGTGGACCTGCAACTTCCTCCATTTGCACTATAAATTCATGCATTGAGCTGGTTGTAGGAGAGGTTGAAAGCTGAAGATTCTTGAGGGTAAATGCTGCTGGAAATTAGACTTCCTTTTTGAGCTTGTGAGAAGAGAGATCACATACCTTTCATTTCATTTGGGAAGTGAGTGAGGCTTGTCAAAGTAGAAGAGACTCCTTCTTGACCCTCGAAAGAGCTTGTGCAACATCAAGGCAAAGGTTGTAAGGTTCTTTTATTCATAAAGTTAATACAATCATGTTTGTTTTTCTCAATGAACTGTCTCTAATGGTTTATTTTATGAGCTCCTTGATCTTCATAATGAACATGTTTTATTATAGTATCTATGCAGGTGTTCTTTGATGTGTGTTTGTTTTTGTATGCAAGTTATTGAAAAGGAATTGCTTGAAGCTGTTGAAACAAAGCTACCACAAACAAAGCGTTGGACTAAGGTAGGGTTTGTTACACCTCTTAGTTTTCATTTATGAATTGAAACATGTTTAGAGAAAAGTAGATTTGCTTGTGCTGCTTATTGCTAGATATCGTTTGATACTAGGGAGATTGGTCTTGTCCGGAAGAACGATTTATCCGGCCAACAAGAGGTTAAAGCATTAACAAAATTAGAAATATCATTGCATAAATACAATGTACCAACCTTTTCTCCTTTTGGTATTACCAGGGCTCCTTTAGTGACCTTCTAGGTTTTATATGTAAAATTTGTTACACAACCTACACCTTCCAACTTCCCTATTGAACTCAGATTTTTATTCAAATCTGGAACATGCCTTACCTCCTTCAATAGCCATTGATTTCCATTCTGATGTTTTATGAAAGTTGTACCAATTCCAATGATTTTACAAGGTTTATCATCACCCAATCGAACTTGTCCAAAATCTCCTTGAACATAATCATGAAAGTGTTTCCTATTAGGTGTGGCATGGAATTAAGCCCCTAAATCTACCACCCAGGTATCAATGATATTTTCTAATGAAAGAATAAAAGCATCTTGCAACACATTCGCTTCATGATTATTTTCTTGTTGCATGTCTCCTTCTTTTCCCTTCCGAGACTTGTAGTCTTTCTTCAGTTGTCCTTTCTTCGTGCATTTCCAACACACTATCCCTGATTTGGACTTGGATCTGCCTTTCCTTGACTTACTGCAATATCTTGGGCTCTTTCCGCTTTCCATTTTTCTTCTCCTAGTCTCTATAGTCAAAGCATTACCTGATGTCTCACCAGAGCTTTTCCGTCGCATTTCCTCGCTAAGGATTGTACCGACAACATCATCAAACTTTAATGTACTAGATCCAGAGACAGAGTTACTAATGGCCATAACTAAACCATTCCAACTTTCTGGTGATGAGCACAGAAATAACAAAGCCCTAACTTCATCATCAAAAGTTATCCCTATAGAACTTAACTGACTGGTAATTGTATTAAATTCATTTAAATTATCAGCAACATATCCACCTTCTAACATCTTCATATTAAATAAATGCTTCATAAGAAATACCTTATTTAAGTTCGAGGGATTTTCATATAATTTTGCCAATGCCGACATTAAACCCTTTGTTATCATTTCCTTTGAAATATTAAATGCTACAAATGCCGCTAGGCACAGTCATATTGTTTCAAGTGCCTTTCTGTCGAGAATATCCCATTCTGTGTTTGTCATACTTTTCGGCATTATTTTTAAGGATCTTTTTGTCCTCTAAATTTACATAGAATTATAACCATTAATTATAAATAAAGAATAGACTGCTTCAATTCTTTCAATGAAGAAAAACATGCATAATATGACACAGGGAAAACAAATCAAACCCAACAATTTCTCAAATCACTGCAAGCTTTCTTTATCATTAAATTGAAGATCAAAGTACAAAGTGATACTCTCTTAGGTATTTCAAAAATTCGGAACCTCTTTTCATCATTCTGAGATACATTTATACAAAATTTTCAAAAAGATAGTTATCAGAACTGTCAATGTCCTAACTACTCGACTATTCAACATTACATTGAAATATAAAAATTACATGACTTGAAAATAAACAACTTCTAAAAGTGAACATTTCATCTCAAAAAATCTAAGATTGTGGAGCAGTAGAGGGTTCTGCTTCTGTAGCAGTAGCTTGTGGTGACATCCATTCTCTAGTCCTCCTCTAGCTCTTTGTACTTGTGCTTGGGGAATTTATAAACTTAAAATGTGCTATCCTGAAATCTGTGATTATGTTGTATGTAGGCTTCTCAATAAATAGAGTCTTCATCATCCAGACAAGTTGAAAATCTTTATGAAGATAGTTTATAATTGTAGCTCCCTTTAAGACTGCACTTTCTTCATGTGTAGAGTTAATTTTACTTTTTGTTCTACCAGTAATGTTTCATATAGTTCCCAGTATAAAAAATTGTTTTGTTAATCCCAACAGGATGGAAAGCCAGCCCTTGTTATTTTATCAAAATTAATATCAAAACTCATCACTGATTCTTTGATCTCCATCAATTTATTCTCTGCTCCTTTCCTGTTGACATTTTTTAATATCATCTTGTTTATCTCCATTACCTACTTTGTCGTGTATTCTATCCCAAACTCTTTCATCTCCTATGTAGACTTTGATTTTAAGAAGTCAATTAACTTCTTAGCAAATTGGGCTCTATTCTGCAACTTCTACTTATTATTGAGGATGACTTCTTCTAAGTCTCTCACAATGATTTTTTCCTGTTCAATGATAGTTAGGAACTACTAGACACTTTTTTTAGTATTGATTATATCATTCCACAATATTTATCTTTCTTGTAATAGGGAAATATTTCCTTTCACTTTTTCCTTCATTTATTTGATTTCTTGCTGAGCAGCCTACAAGTCCCTTCTATATTTTTCTACAGTCTCCTTGGTCATAAACATCTCCTACTCAGTTGCTTTAATTATTTTCACAACATTTTCTAAATATTTCTTTTTCTTCTTCAACTCATTCTCAGTAATGTGCAACTCAGTCCTAACCTGAGTCAAATTCTTAGCTTTTGAATGTTTTGCAACCAAAATTGTGCATACATATGAATCAATCTTTCGTTGTAAAGAAATATTCACCTCCCTCAACTTCACTATCTCCTCATCCCTTTGTAAAAGTTCTTGTACTAGTAATTCTTTTTCTTTCTCAACTCATGCTACCTCTGAAGCCATGGGATGTTCTGTTGAAGGCAACTTCAACTTTTCTTCTGTTTTTGAACCTCTATATCAGCACTCTATAGCAACTTCTAAATTGTAAACCTATCCTTTGGATTTACACCAATTTTTACAATTATATTTTTCAACTCTTCATTTTGGGTATGAAGAACTCTAGTGTTTTATTTCTCCAACTTCAGTTGGTTTACCACTTTCTCCAACATATTTTCAGCTTTGTAAGAAGCTGAAGCAGATTTATACAAATCTCGAAAAATTAATTTCCCAATTTGCATATGCATATTAATTTTATCAGGTAATGGAATTCTCTTTGCATCCACTATCAAATTGACAATCTTGAACCCTATTGCAAATGTTACTGATAATGATGATAGATGAGAAAGAGCAAATTTTAGCTGACTTTTCTCTGAATCCATAACTGATAGTAGCCTTGTCTAATGTTCAAAAGATACCTGAGCTTCTGATTGGGATTCCTTGTTTTCTCTGATTTTCTTATTTCTCTCCTCCACCTTCAAAAACATTTGTTTGATCATAGAAACTAAATCTTGAGAAGATTCCCCTGAAATTGAAGAAGAAGGAGTACAAAAATTTTCCCCTAACTGCAAATGTATACTGGGAGCTACTGATGCACTAGCCTCTTCAAACATCTTTTCCCTGTTTACTATTTTGTCCTCCTCTTCCTCTAAATCAACTACCTCTAACATGCCTCTCTTCAAGTTCTTTTTAGTAGCAAGAGGGGTCTCAATCTCTATATTCCCCGAGGAAATTGATTGCCATCCATTTTCCAGTCTTTCAATTTCTAGTTTTAACTCATGCACAAAAGGATAATATCCATTTTCTATCCTCCTATTTGAAATTATATGATATGGATCATAAGCCCATTTCTCTTCTAGTAACAAATTCATTCCTTCTTACAACCTTCATTTGTTGCTTGCCTAGTATTTACAATGAATGGTCCAACAGTCCTAGGAAACCTTAAAATGAGTCCCTTCTTTGCAGGTGAAAAATGTACTTGATCCACATTCAAACTCTATCTAATGAATTCAAGAGAAAACATCCTCATTGGAACAAAATTTGGCAATCTGTACGATTCAAACGTAGCTCCATATAACCTTATTTCAACATGATCCTGGAAAGAAAACCAATATCTAACTTTGACATCTTTACTCACTTGAAGGAAATATTGGACTTTAGGGAGTAAAGCTGGTGCAAGTGAACTATTAATGATTGAATATACAATAGAAGGGAAAGAGGAGGCAAAATAGGACAGACCTTCATTTCTGGCATCAAATCTTACTATGGCAGCATAAATTGGGGAATTGGACTGCTTTAACTGGACATGTTGGTAGAATTCATGATGGTTGATAGGGAAAGAAACATCAAATATGTCTCTTTAAGTATCCATGAGCGGAATGTGTGAGGATGAACTAGCTAAAACAAATTTCTTGGTCATTTTTAAGAGATAAGCGGTTGATTATGGCTAAATACCTGGTATTGGTGATGAGGCTGACTCAGATGTGAGTTGGACTTTGATTTTCTTGGCAGTAAACAACAAGAAAATGTACTGAGAATAAGCTAAGAAAAGGTTTTTATAGTGGAATGAAAAAATCATAGGAGGGAAAAGTGGCATTAAATTCCATCGTGGGAAATGACCACATTAAATGGAGGACTTGATAGTTTGGATGACAGCTGGACAAGGGATGTGACATGGAGAATGAAATTTGAATTAGATGGCTCACTTGTTGTCATCACTACTGGGGGACTACTCTGTACTGGACCAATTTCTGGGTGGTGCCCCTGCAGTGAATCTACATCGTTCATTTGAAAGTCAACAAGCCCAGCAAAAATCTTTGTGGGGGCACTGTCTGTGTTAACCTCCGACTTAATTATGTTTTTGGGTTTTCTCCATCGGGTGGGTCCCATCCTTTCTAACTTTCATGCATCACCAACCCGCTTACACTTTAACACCTCTGACTGTCACTGCGAGGTCCCACCTTCCGACTCAATTTATTGCAATAAACTTTATAAATACGAGATATTAGTAATGCAAAGACTTTGATAAACTATCATAACTTAGTTTAATCAAATAAAAAAATTCATTCACATTTTCTTTTCCTTTTTCAATATTTGATTTTTTCTTTTTTACACTTATGTTTAATATGTACATCAAATTTAAAACAGGTTACAACATCTGGCCCCACTTCGGGATAGGGTTTTTAAGAAAAAGAACGCTAAGAATTGTAGATTAGTGCCTTCACCTTGGCCATGGAGTCAAACTGTAACATCACACATTGTTATGAATAACTCACCGACATTCTTACAATGGACACTCTGATATATATAATGGTTGGAAAAAACCAGTCAATGCTGGAAATAGTGTTTAAGGTACTGCCCATTCACTCAGGGCAGTTGTAGCAGTTTACCATCTAAATTCTCCAAAATGAATGTGTTGTTTGCCTTTGACTCTGCAATTCTAAAAGGACCATACCACAAAGGATCAAACTTACCACGTTTTCCTTTGTCTTCCCTTCTTGTATCCCATCTAAGGACTAGATCACTAGGCTGAAAATAATATCTTTAGCTTTCCGATCAAAAATCATCTTCATTTTATGCTAATAACCAATCAAATTTTCCATGACTTTCTCCATGTTTTCATTAATTTCAATCAATTGATTCATCCTTCTCACCAGAGGGCTCAATTCCTCTTGAATATCTTGGATCAATAAGGCCACAAGCTTTATCAACTAACTAGGAAATAATGCGGTCGTTCCATAAACAAGTTTAAATGGTGATTTGCTAGTAGACCTTCTTGAGGTTACTTGACTTGTCCATGGAGAAAATTTCAATTTTGTATACCAATTATTTTGATTTTTTGCAATGCTCTTCTTAAGTATCCTCACCAGTGTTTTGTTTGATGACTCTACTAACCCATTCCCATGAGGGTGGTAAGTAGTCAGATGAGACAGTATCACATTATATTTTTTACAAAGATCTTATAACTTAGCAAACCTAAGAACTTGAGAATTATCTATCGCTAACCTTTTAGGACATCAAAATCTGCTAAAAATATTTTCCTCCAAAAATTTAATCACCACCAAATCATTTGCTTTCCTTGTTGGAACTGCTTCTACCCATTTAGTAAAATAATTTGTGCCTGTTAAAATCCACTTATATTGCCCACTTGATGTTGGATTTATTTCTACCACAAAATATAATCCCCACTATCTAAAAGGTTCTTCTATAAAGACAGGAATTAAAGGTAATGGTGCTAACTTCTTTTTCTCAGCAAACATTTGACACTTTTGACATCCCCTTACCAACCTGTAAACATATGAAAATAGAGAAGGCCAAAAAAAACCAGCTTTCAAAATCTTATGGGTTGTCACCTTCCACCCATAAGCACCACCATAGAAACAACCATGATATTCATTCACTATTTCAATAGTTTCCCCTTCTGTCATAAAAAGTAGAAGAGCACCACTAGGATCCCTCCAATACAATTTTCCAATAACTAAGACATATTTCTGAGTTTTACCTTTCAAAACTTTGTATTTTGATCTATTCAAATTGGGAGGACAGCAAAGAAAACATAAATAACGGACAATGTCCTTGTACCAATTAGAACACAGGTATTTATATTGAAATCTATCCTTAGAGTTTTCTTTATTACATTCATTTACCTCTTCATATTCTTTTGCATTATTACTATCTTTCTTAACTTCAGTCAGCAAATTGATTCCCATAGTTTGGCAATTTGTTTCTGTCAATATATTTTCCAAACCCTACCCTTTTACTAACTTAGTTTCCTTTATATCCAAATCATGTTCTTGTATCTTTTCTATCCATGTCCCTCTCCTTCCTTCTATATCACCTTGAATCAAAACATCTTTTATAGCAGCATTTGGAACATATGAAATTACTTGAGATTGAAGAATATAAACCCTAAAGCCTTAAGTGATTTGACTAAATCATAAGCCTGCTTTTCCAAATATTATACTTTAGTTCTGCATCTCTCAGTACTCTGCTAAAGAAAGCCACTGGTTGTTCCCTTCCTTCCTCATTTCTCTGTAAAAGTAGTGTTGCAATAGTAAAAGCAGAAGCAAAAGAAAACAATTGAAAAGGCTTTTTATAGTCTAGGCTTATTAATACAGTGGCTTCTTGAAGTGCCACTTTAATTCTAGAAAAAGATTCCTTAGCAATTGAATTCCATTTCACTTCAACACCTTCCTTTAGCATATCTGTAATTCTTTTTGCAATCTCTGCCTAATTGGGAACAAATATCCGAAGAAAAGTTATCCTCCCTAAGAAACTTTGAATTTCCTTCTTATTTTTAGGGAGTGGTACTTTCTTGCTTTCTTCTAATCTACTTGGATCTATATTAACTCCTTCTTTTGATACAATATGACCCAATAGCTTTCCTTCTTTTAAAGAAAAATGGGCTTTCTTAGGATTCAATGATAAACCATACCTTCTACATTTTTCAAACTTTTGTTGTAGATGCTCCATATGTTCTTCATCTGAACTTGAGAAAACATTAATATCATCCAAATAAATGACAAAAAACTTATCTTTTTCTCCTACGAAATTTATGTTCATAGCCCTCTGAAATGTGGCCCATGCGTTCATCAATCCAAAAGGAATTTTAGAATGCATAAAAGTTCCCCAAGGATTTGTGAATGTTACTTTGTTTTGGTCCTCCTTATCCATTGAAATCTAATTATAACCAAAAAACCATCAATCATTGGTAACATGTAAGAACCAGTCACCTTTTGTAAAATATGATCCATCTTAGGAAGAGGATAATTATCTTTCAAAGATGCTCTATTCAAATTTCAAAAATTAACGCACAATCTAATTTCTCCATTTGTCTTCCTTACAGGAACCAAATTTGCTACCCAATTTGAATACCTTAAAGGAACAATTATTTTTGCATCTAATAACTTCTTAACTTCTTTCTCAATTGATGTCAACAGAAAAGGATTAATATGTCTTAGATTCTATCTAAAACATTTCACCCCTGTTTTAAATAAATCTTATGTTGAATAATCTTGGTATCATAAGTCTTTAAATCTTCATAAGACCATGCAAAAACATCATTTCTTAAAAAGACTCACATACCGTTGTTTAAAATGTTTTGGAACATTTTTGGCCAGCCTTACCATTTTGGGTTGTTGATTTGTTCCTAGATTACATTCTTCAAGATCTTCCTCCAAATCTGCTTTCTTTGGATTCATTGCAACATCATTTGCATTAAACAACTTTTCCAGCGGTACCAAGCCTTTAGGTATTACATTATCTTTAAGTTGAAGAATCTTATGATTTCCAACTGAAACTTTCAAAATTGTCATGTTTGAATGTTCCTCTTCAACTTCTTCTTCTTAATCGATCTCTAGGCCTGAAAACTCTCCAACCAACTCAAGAAAGTATTTAATATGTTCTTCATCCTCAAACACTTGCCAATGTTTGACATTATCTGGGATTGATGATGTGTGCCTGATTTCAATTTCATACCTCAATCTAGGATTTAAAGGTGGTTTAAAAGTGCTACTGCAACTGTTAAAGAATCAACCATTCTATTTTCTTCTCTAGGCACAAACTGTATATTGAAAGCAACAAAGAAATTATATACCAAATGCCATATTTCATTTCTATATGTTCTTAACCTTGGATTTTTTTATTTACATTGATTCTTAATCTTCTTTACTACCAAATTAGTGTCTCCAAAAATAGAAATACATTGCACCCCTAAACCTTTAGCAGCTTGTAATCCCATAACTAATGCTTCATACTCAGTGATATTATTTGTGGAGTCAAATTCCAACTTTTAAGAAAAAGGAAAGAAATGACCTTTTGGAGAAATAAAAAATATACCTGCTCTACTTCCATATCTTGAATAATCACCATCAAAGTAAAGCTTCCATACTCACTAATTTCTAGCTCCTCATCTTTAATGGTTGAATGGAGCTGCACTTTATTATCTTCAGCAATTTCCTCTGCTTCTTGAAACATAAATCTGGAAAAATCATCCTTTTCCCTATTCTACACAAGAAAATTACTAGAACCCTCATTTGTAATGGTTTTAACAAACATGTTTTCTCTATATAACCTCCTCTCTTCACCTCTGAAAACAGGGATTATTTCATATGTAAAATCTAATTTTAGTACACCACCCATTTTTTCTCCCCAAGACCTTGAAAGGAGCATTCCAAAACTTAATATCTGCCACCACCACACCCATCACCGGCTTCTAGCTGGAATATGGGCTAGAGAAACAACTCAATCTTTGATCACTCCTACACATTTAACCTTTTTGGAATCAAATGAATAAAGATCCGTATAAGTTTTATTAATCTAGAGGTTCAATTGTTTCATCACTAACAAAGGCATCAAATTATGTGAAGCTCCAAAATCCAACATACAAATATGCAACATAAAAGAATGAATCAACAAAGATATGTAAAAAGGTGGAGTGGAAGAATCCACTTCCTCTACATGAATTCCAAACATTACTATTGGTCTCTCCTCTTGTAAATTTTTTATCTGCCACACGATCATCTTGAGGGAGGTTAATAAAATCAAGAATTTATTTTTTGTATGTAGGAGTTTTATCCAATTCTGTTAAAGGAACTTGAATCTTAATATTCTCTAATTCCTTTGTTAGGCTAAAAATTTGATTTTGCTTTCCAATATTTTATTGTTTTTCATCATTCATCTTTTTCTTTAAAACATCATTTGGATCATCTAATGTTTCATGAATAGCTCTATTCAAAATCCCCATACCTGATTTTTCTTAGAACTTTCTCCTTGCTGAAAAGAACTTCCTATGCCTGAGTCAACCTGTTTCTTCCCCTCATTAAGGGAATTTTGAGGTCTAAAATGGGCCTCCTAAGGAAATTATAAAATAATAGTGGAAATAATAAAATAAAATTAGATTACATCATCAAATTTTAGAGGGAAAAAAGAAAAAACTATCTTTTTAACTTGTATTTTCAACTTATCTCCCTATGGGTTTACTCAAATTTTGAGTGGCAACACTCGTTGGACGTATAATTTGATTCCTCATCCAAGGCGTACCCATGTTTCATACTTTCAATGGACCCTACTACACGAAAAATGATAAATGAAAAACGTGATTGCAATCATGTTTTTTCACGTATTTCTTATTTTTCGTGTAGCAGGGTCCATCGAAAGTATACAACATGGGTACTCTTTGGATGAGGAATTAAATTTTGCATCCAACGAGTACTCCTGCTCGAAAGCTGAGTAAAAACTTAAGGAGATAAGTTGAAATACAAGTTGAAAAAGTAATTTTATTATTTTATTATTTTTTAATCTTTTACTTTTTTACTCCAAAAATGGTGAACCATCTCCCATGGTTGACACCATCATCTTGAATCCTATTGGTTCTTATAAAGTTTATTTTGGTTGTACATTTTTCTTAGGAGGCCCACTTTAGACCTCAAAACTCCCCTAATGTATCCTATTGATTTTGATTTTGTTGTGGAGTTGCCATAGGTTGAGCCACTGGATTCTATTTTCCATCATTAACCTCCTACATCCTTAAACTTTTCCTTGTTCACAGGTCATATTTCTTATGCAATTCAACCTGCATAAAATCGGTAAATTTTCTGCAATAATCGTCAATTTCATTATCATCTAGAGAAACCTGAAATTCAGAATTCAAATCCTCTCTTCTAATCACATCTTCCTCCTCCGCATAAAATGCTAATATTTGGTTTTCATGCTCCTTAGAAGTTCCTTCTACTACATCCTTTGATTCATCCTCAATGTATAAGGGAGTTTATATCTGATCTTGATCCTTCCTATACCTCTGCAAAATCTGCAATGGTGGCTTTCTAAACTGAGCATTAACATTTCTATTTTGTCCTTGTTGAAATTGTATAGGTGTATTCTTATTCTCAAGCTCCAACTTGATTAGCTTACTAGACAAATTTTTAATAAAAATAGTCATTTATTCTTATTTTTGCTCATTATAATCAGGGATGACTTTCATTTCTTCTTCTTTTCCTTTCCCCTTATCCTACTGATTTTGTTCAGTGTCTTTTTGTTTAATATTTCTTGTTGCAGACAAATTGGCTTCAATTTCAAGAGCATCAGTCTGTATTTGGTCCAACGAAGGGGACCTCCTCTCCCTTAGAGTGAATGTTATGAAACCAGCTCACAAAAAGATAAACAAGATAGATTAATGCCTTAGAAATAAGCCTCTTAGAGGGGACAAGCTCCTTTACATTACACAAATGAACAATTCTTGGATGATACAAATGACAAGACCTCATTTCTATATATAGGAGTCTAAGGGGTCATAATTATAATCAGAGCCAACTAACAAATAATCAGTAAGGGCACAATAATACCATAGTGGGCTTTTATGGGGCACAATATAACAATATGTGACTACATGGGCACAACAATATAATAAGGGGGTTGTACTAATAACAATAAGGGGTTACACTAGTAGTATAGGGACCTAACAGTAAAACCAAAGTCGAAATCATATGCTCCTGTGAATACTATTTTTTCTCCTACATGAGCAGGCTTAATTTCTCTAGGTAGACTATTGTATAAATAATAACCCTAGAAACATAGTAGATAATGAAAATATAAATAATAACCCTAGAAACATTAACCTAGATAATAAAAAAGTGGTCAATATATCTTCTTATGAGCTAAAGACACAAGAGGCAGAGGTCCTTAACAAAGGTCTCAATTTCGCATTAGCCCCCAGCAAAATCCCCAATGAAGAAATCATTTGCAACCTAGAGGACGGAATCAAGACACTCAAGGATGATGACAAAGAGCTCATCAGACAAGAGGTCGCGGTTATCCTAAGAAAAGCAAAACCCCCCAAAAGAAACCTAAACCCTGAGCAGCTTAAAGCCCTAAATAGTCTTAGAAACAATAAAGACATAGTTATTCTAAAAGCAGACAAAGGAGGCGCCATTGTCATTATGGATTATGAAGAGTACATTAGCAAAATGAAAGACCACTTATATAATAGTGGTAGCTACAAGAAGCTAGAGAAAAACCCCATCACCAAAATCACAAACCTAGTAAAGAAAGCCATTAAAGAAACCAATCTTGATGATAAAATAAAAAAGAGATTGACTCCTAGCAGTGAAATCACCCCCGGAATCTATGGAGCCCCTAAAATTCATAAAAAAGATGTCCCCTTAAGACCCATAGTCAACACCATAGGGTCCCCCACTTATGAGTTAGCCAAGTACGTCGCTAGCATTCTATCCCCGCTAGTGGGCAAGACTAGCTCTTACATTAAAGACTCAAATCAATTTGTAAAACACATTAAAAACACCAAGCTAGAACCCGGAGATAAAATTGTTAGTTTTGACGTGGTCCAGCTCTTCACCAAAATTCCCCTAGATGAAGCTGTTCAGGTAGTAAAAGAGGTAGCAGATCCCCAGACCGCTAAGTTAGCCGAAATCTGTCTTCGCTCAACTTTCTTCTCCTTCCAGGGTGAAATATTTGAAAAAACCTCGGGTGTCGCTATGGGATCTCCTCTCTCACCAATAGTGGCAAACCTTTTCATGGAAAAATTCAAAAAAAAGGCTCTAGATTCATATCCATTAAAGCCCAAATCATGGGTCAGGTTTGTGGATGACACCAGTGTCAATTGACCTCATGGCGAAAATTAGCTAAACAAGTTTCTGAACCATCTCAATAGCCTGTCTGAAGACATAAAATTCACAATGGAAGTAGAAGAAAATAATTGCATTCCTTTCTTAGACATTCTCCTCATAAGAGGAAATGATGGCTCCATAGGTCACTAAGTTTTTAGAAAGAAAGCCCATACAGATAACTACCTTCATGCTGATTCTCATCACCACCCTGCCCAGAAAATGGGGGTGCTACATACCCTCTTCACTAGAGCTTATAGAATCTCTGACATAAACCATACAGATGAAGAAATACTTAAAAAAACTTTTGCAAACCTAGGGTACAACAATAAGAGCATATACAAAGCCATTCAAAAAGCAAAATCTAATAATCATAAAAGCATAACAAAAGAAACCCCAACCTTCCTTCCTTACATCCAAGGAGTCACTGACAAAATAGCAAAAATCCTCAGTAAGAAAAATATTAAGACTGCTTTCAAACCCTTGTATACCATTAAACAAAGAATGAGATCTGTTAAGGACAACCTAGAGCATCTTCAGCAAAAAGGAGTTTATATCATCAAATGTTCTTGTGGGGATCATTACATAGGAGAAACCGGTAGATCCGTTAGGATTAGACTCAAGGAGCATAGTGCTGACATACGTAAAGAAAGAGTCCGAACCTCAGCCCTAGCTGAGCATGTAGGTAAAACCAATCATCATATATGCCTGGAAGACACCAAAGTCATTGCCAAGGTAGAGCACCATTTCAAGCGTAAGGTTAGGGAAGCTATTGAAATCATTAAACATCCAAAAAACCTTAATAGGGATGGTGGCATGGAAATTAGCAAAAACTGGAACCCCTTGCTAACCCCTGCAAATAATCTCAAAAACGATGTTAAAAATTCTTGACACTCTAACCTTAAATTAACATGCTTCTCTTTGTAGACCTAGGCTAAAAAAAAGTATCAAGACATTAAAGCCTAATTACTAACATAATAAAAATTAAAATAATAAACATTCAAAAGAACAAAACATATATAAAACATCTTTACTACAATAAGAAGCAGAATCATAATAAATAAAAATAATTGCTATAGGTATATATAAATAATATTAGAATCAATAAAGAATTTAAATATTAATGTAGGTTAAGAAGTGCAAGCATGATTAATTTAGTAATATGATAATCAATTATAAATAAATATAGATAAGGATAGTAAGTATACATAGATAGGAACAATAATATATTTCCTATCTAATAATATAAACATTAATTTTATCTATAGAAATAATAAGGATTACATAAAAATAACATCCATAATTAATAACTAATAACATAAAAGTAAATAATAAATACTAACAAATTTGTAATAAAGAATTAGATTAACATAAAGTAGAACATATAATAAATAAGCAAAAGCTTTAATATTAAATAACAATAGGAATTTTACCAACATAACTAAATTAAAATTAGCAATAAAGAATAAGCATTAATAGCAATAATTAAAAATATTAATTAATATAAATAAAGCACATTAATAAGTAAGCACATATAATCAATAAAAATAGAAATTAAATAGTAATTAATTAAAGCAGTCACAACAATAGAAACGAAGGATTAAATTAACTTTGAGGAATAACATTATAATCAAATAACTTAATAACAAAATATTAAATTTAAAAACTGAAGTAGTAAATCAATAACTTAATAACTAAATATTAAATATTAATATTAATATATAAATTAGAATAGCAAATCAAATATAAAATAGTATAATCATAGAACTAAAAAACAATGAAAATAATTAAATTATAAATAATTATGCAAAGTGTCGGCCAGTTTGTCTTCTCATCTTGCTTTTTTCCTATTTATACATAGCCGGTTACTTCTTTTCTCCTCACAATTTGTCCTGATGATGAGTCTAGTTTCAGACTCGAAACGTCGACCAGAAAATATGAACACTGTGGAAAATCCGAACTCCATTCAAAAATTGTATAGCTTATTAAAAAAAAAAATGAATTCACCTACTTGTTCTTCAGGCTTCCTTTTAATGGAATTAAATTATGTTAGAAAATAGTTGTGATCTTTCTTTTCTCCCCACCTTTGTGTAAACACATTTTCCAACTCTTCCCATATATTAACTGAATTTGTAGGAAGGGTTTTGAACCACTTCCTGGCCTCTCCATCCAATGATTGAACAAACAATCTAATCACCACATCTAGAAATTTCACATTTAAATTTTCAGCAAATGCACAAAAATGTAGCAATGTGATTCTCTGTAATTACCTCATCTTCCCCTGTGAAACGAGGTAACAATTTAAGGGAATCTTGAGGCATTGGATTCATAGGTTGAGGGAGATTCACGAAGCATATTTATTCAAACAAAAAGTAGGAATAGCCTTATTTAAATTCAAATTAGTTGTAGAAGGGTTACCTGCTTGGAAGATAAATGATTGTGGAGGCAAGGATGATATGGGAACTGCTTGATTCACAATAGAAATAGTTGAACTTGTAGATGAAAGGTCAACTATTTTAATTTCTTGAAACTCGAGGAAAGAAAATGAAACTGACTCAAAAGATTTTTCCTCCAAAGTTCATTCAGAAAAAGATGTCTGAGGGGAAGGGCTTCTTCAGAAAATCAAAATTCCTTATTACTTCTTTTGCATGAAAGGCAGAAAATTGTTGTGTGGAACTAGTACCAGGAGCAGATAAAGTGGGATCTGGGGTTATTGGTGATTTTTGTTTCCAAACTCTCCTGGAAAGCAACTTTTCTAGATTAGAAAGAGCAGGAGTTCTCTGCTATGAGGTGTCTGACCTCGTGTGTGATCGTTTTGTAGCCAAGTTTGAAAAAAACTTAATGAGAGTCTCAACCTAACCACTTTCCTCGCTCGTCAATTGAAGAAATGATCTTGTAAAATCTAGGAAAAAATAACTTCGGATTTTCATTCCCCGGCAATGGCGCCAAAAGGTGTTGTACCTTGGCAAACAATTTATGGCCAAGTAAAAATTAGTGCCCAACACATTCATTAAAATTTGAGATTTATTATTTTTTTGTCTCATCATTTTGCAAACCCCAAAATATTAAATTGTAAACCATTTAACCTTCAATACATGATATGAAACTTTGAATGGTCTTTAACTATTGGATACAAATGGATTTAAATTTGTGGGAAGTGTTGGTGAAAGCTTTAGAATAAAAGGTTGTCTCTACATAATATTTTATCATAAAGTTAGAGGAAAATGTGTTTGATTATAAATGAAACTTTGAAAGAAGAGAAATATTTTTAAGGATCTTTTTACCCTCTAAATTTACAAAGAATTATAACCATTAACTGTAAATAAAGAACAGGTTGCTTCAATTATTTCAATTAAGAAAAACATACATAATATGACATAGGGAAAACAAATCATACCCAACAATTTTTGGAATCATTGCAACATTTCTTTATCATTAAATTGAAGATCAAAGTACAAAGTGATACTCTCTTAGGTATTGCAAAAATTTGGAACCTCTTTTCATCTTGTTGAGATACATTTATACAAACTTTTCAAAAAGACAGTTATCAAACCTGTCAACCTCCTAACAACCTGACTATTCGACATTACATTGAGATATAAAAATTACATGACTTGAAATAAACAACTTCTAAAAGTGAACATTTCATCTCAAACAATCTGAGATTGTGGAGGAGTAGAGGGTTTTGCTTCTGTAGCAACAGCTTATGGTGACATCCATTCTCTAGTCTTCCTCCAGATATTTGTACTTGTGCTTGGTGAATTTATAAACTTAACATGTGATATCCTTAAGTCTATGATTCTTATGTATGTAGGCTTCTTGATAAACACAGTCTTCATCATCCAAACAAGTTGAAAATCTTTATGAAGACAGTTTACAATTGTAGCTCCCTTTAAGACTACATCATTTCATGTGTAGAGTTAATTTTACTTTTTCCTTCTACCAATAATGTTTCATATAGTTCCCAGGATAACAAATTGTTTTGTTGATCCCAACGGGATGGCAAACCAACCCTTTTTCTTTTATCAAAATTAATATCAAAACTCATCATTGCTTCTTTAATCTCTATCAATTTCTTCTCTTTTGCTCTCATGTTGGCATCTTTTAATATCATCTTGTTTATCTCCATTACCTTCTTTTTCATGTCTTCTATCTCAAATTCTTTCATCTCCTGTGTAGAATTTGAGTTTAAGAAGTCAATTAACTTCTTAGCAAACTGGGCTCTATTCTGCAACTTCTGCTTATTACTGAGGATGACTTCTTCTAAGTCTCTGACAATGATATTTTCATCTGCAATGATAGTTAGGAACTGCTAGACAATTTTTACAATATTGATTATATCATTCCACAATATTTCTCTTGCTTGTACTAGGGACATGTTTCCTTTCACTTTTTCCTTCAATTCCTTGATTTCTTGTTGAGCAACCTGGAAGTCCCTTCTGTATTTTTCTATAGTCTCCTTAGTCATAAATAGCTCCTGCTCAGTTGCTTTAATTATTTCACAACATTTTATAAATTTGTATGCTTCTTCTTCAATTCAATCTCATAAATGTGCAACTCGGTCCTAACACGAGTCAGCTTCTCAGTGAGATCTTATGAATCTGTTGCAAACACAATTGTGCATACATGTGAATTAACCTTTTGTTTTAAATAAAGATTCAACTCCTTCAACTTCACTATATCCTCATCCCTTTGTAAAAGTTCTTAGACTAGTAATTCTTTTTCTTTCTTAACTCCTGCTACCTCTTAAGCCATGGGATATTTTGTTGAAGGAAACTTCAACTTTTTCTTCAGTGTTTGAATCTCTATATCAGCTCTTTGCGGCAACTTCTAAACTGTAGACCTATCCTATGGATTTACACCAATTTTTACAATTATCTTTTTCATCTATTCACTTTGGTTATTAAGAGCTCTAGTGTTTTATTTCTCCAACTTCAACTGGTCTACCACTTTCTCCATCATATTTCAACTTTGGAAGAAGCTAAAGCAGATTTCTACAAACCATGAAAAATTGATTGCCCAGTTTGCATATGAAGATTAATTTTATCAGACAATGGAATTCTCTTTGCATCCACTATCAAATTAACAGTCTTGAACCCCATGGTAGATGTTACTGATAATTTTGATGGATGAGAAAGAGAAAACTTTAGCTTGCTTTTGTCTAAATCCATAGTTGATAGCAGTCATGGTGTTCAGAAGCTACCTGAGCTTCTGATTGGGATTCCATGTTTTCTCTAATTTTCTTATTTCTCTCCTCCACCTGCAAAAACATTTGTTTGTCATAGAAACTGATTCTTGAGAAGATTCCCCTAAAACTGGAGAAGGAGTACAAAAAGTTTCCCCTAAATGTAATTGTATACTAGGAGTTGCTAATGCACTAGCCTCTCCAGACAACTTTGCCCTTTTTGTTTCTCTGTCCTCCTCTTCCTCTAAATCAACTACCTCTGACCTACCTCTCTTCAAGTTCTTTTCGGTAGCAAGAGGGGACTCAATCTCTATATTCCCCAAGGGAGTTGATTTCCCTCCTTTTGCCAGCCTTTCAATTTATGGTTTTGAGTCATGGACAAAAGGAGCATATCCATTTTTTGTCCTCCTATTTGAAAATATATGATATGGATTATAAGCCCATTTCTATTCTAGTAACAAATTCATTCCTTCTAACAGTTTATGGACTTCATCTGTTGCTTGCCTATTATTTACAATGAATGGTCCAACAATCCTATGCAACCTGAAAAGGAGTCCCTTATTTGCAGGTACAAAATGTACCTAATACACATTCAGACTTTGTCTAATGAACTCAAGAGCAAACATCCTCATGGGAACAAAAGTTGGTAATATGTAGGGTTCAACCTCAGCTCCATATAACCTTATTTTAGCATGATCCTAGAAAGAAAACCAATCTCCAACTTTGAAATCTTTGCTCACTTGAAGGAAAGATTGGGCTTTAGGGAGTAAAGCTAGTGCAGGTGAAATATTAATGATTGAACATATAATGGAAAGGAAAGAGGAGGCAAAATAGGACAGACCTTCATTTCTTGTATCAATTCTTACTATATTAGTCCATAAGAACATTGATTGTTTATGCTTGAGGGTGTCCATAATATTTAACCCTAGATGCATGAATTTCTCAAGATTGGAATAAAGGAATAAATATGTTACAAGTGAAGGAAACCTAAAACAGCCTGTAAGAGTGAAATTCATGAACTGGATATTGATTTCTTTTTCCCAATAGGTTGGTATATACAATACAACCCCAAGCTTCATCATTACAGCAAACATTCCTAAAAAAATTCTGTCAACTGTTGTAATGTCCTCTTTCCCTAAAATTATGGAAAATACCTAAAGAACTGGTCTTACATCTTCAGCAAAAAATATCCAAGGGAAAGTGAGTGGAATCTATAGAGAATTGTTTTCCATTAGTCATTAGATACAAGTGAATTACAACAAACTCTGGTTCAGATCAATCTTCAAAATAAGTAGTCAGTGATTCTTCGAAGAAAGAGAAGTAAGACTCTGCTGAATGATAGCACAATGCTTGTTGAATCAAAGGAGAAGACACCTGAGGAACATTTTATTCTGGTCTATTTATCACAAAACACCTTTGAGGATACATTGTTGAAACTAGCCAATGAATAAACTCAGGGTACAGGTATGTTTGAGGGAAAAAGGCTGCCAACACAACAGATTTTATCATTGCAGCATAAATTAAGGAATTGGGCTAGTTTAACTAGAGATGTTGGTGGAATTCATGATGGTTGATAGGGAAAGAAACATCAAAGATGTCTCTTTTAGTATCCATGAGCAGAATGTGTGAGGATGAATCGGCTAAAACAAATTTCTTGGCCATTTTTAAGAGATAAGTGGTTGATTATGGCTAAATACCTGGTACTAGTGATGAGGCTGACTCGAATGTGTGAGGTGAACAACAAGAAAATGTACTGAGCGAAAGCCAAGAAAATGTTTTTATAGTGGAATGAACAAAATCATAAGAGGGGAAAATGGCATTAAATTCCATCATGGGAAATGACCGAATTAAATGGAGGATTTGAAAGTTTCGATGACAGCTAGACAAGGGATGTGACATGGTGAATGAAAGTTGAATGAGTTGGCTCACTTGTTGTCGTCACTACAGGGGGACTACTCTGTACGAGACCAAATTTTGGGTGGTGCACCCGCAGTGAATCTACATTGTTCATTCGAAAGTCAACGGGCCCAGCAAAAGTATTTGCGGGGGCACTGCCTGTGTTAACCTTCGACTTAATTATGTTTACGGGTTTTCTCCATTAGGTGGGTTTCATCCTTTCTACCTTCCGCTCATCACCAACCTACTTACACTTTAACACCTCCAACTATCGTCACAAGGTCCCACCACCTGACTCAATTTATTGCAATAAACTTTATAAATATGAGATATTAGTAATGCAAAGACTTTGATAAACTATCATAACTTAGTTTAATCAAATAACAAAAATCTTTCACATTTTCTTTTCCTTTTTTCAATATTTGATTTTTTTTCTTTTTTACTTATGTTTAATATGTACATCAAATTTGAAACAAGTTACAACAGGATCAATGGGGGTTGTTAATCTCTTTGGCAAGTACTCGCATCTTGGGGGAAACTGGAGGTACAGTTCATGGTTGAGTGGCTAATGTGCTCATCAAGTGAAAATTCTACAGTGAATCTAGTTAGGAAATTTGTGAATAATTATTTTTGCAAATACCTCAATAAATATATAACGCATGTTGATATATAGATATATGAATATATAGTATACGTTAATAATTGACATAGAAAATGGTATATGTTGATCTTGTAAATATTCCAGTAAAAGTCTTATGTTATGTTGAATAATGAGCTAGGAAATGGTTTAATTATGTTATTGGAAAGGGAGTTGGAAACTTCTATAGAAGTCCATGAAGGATGAATTTCGGAGAATTTATGGAGTGGTGAAATTTTTGTGCCAACGTAGTATTTATTTTGGATCATTTGTGCATGCCAATTACTGTGAGCATTCTGGTAAACAACTCTCTAGTGGTTCATATTAATTATATATAGAGAGTATATAATGGCTCGTAGGATTATTCCGTAATGAGAACTTATTTTGTGACCAGGCTAATAGAGAGGAATTTTAACTATAGTTTGATTGTATAAAATTGTGAAAAAATAGGAAAAGAACTTTAGCAAGTGATCCTGAGAATAAGATTGATGAATCCATAAATTCTAGTGTTAAGAATGGATTTGAGGATGGAAAAATTAGTGGACAAAGGAAGCAAATATTCCAGAAAACATTGATACTCACAATGTTTATTAATCTATAAACTAAAACTCAACTTATATATATAATAGATATATATATATATATATATATATATATATATATATATATATATATAATATATATATTATATAACATATTGGTACCAAAACTAATTAGGAAACATTAGAAGAAAGACTTGAAATTGTTGAACTCATTAGAAGAGTTGAATAAAATATTATAACTGTGGAAATGTCTATATGAACAGAGAAAATAAGGTAGTGTTCTTGGTTAGAGATAGAAATTATAGAGAATGAATGAAATGATATAAAGAGTTGAAGGAAATAAATGATACCTTGTAGTGAATTCTCCGTAAAATATAATAAGAGTACTATTAGAGATAGGGAATTTTGAAATTAAGAACCATAGAGAACGCTACAATGTGTCTACTTAAGTAATTATGGTGCATGTGTAAATCTACTATTTCCTAGGTATACATTTACTGACAGTAAAGTTAGATGTACAGAAGAAAAAGTGTAAAAGAAAGAGTAGCACTAAACTTTTCTTATCTTTCTATAACGAATACCACATTTATGACAGAAACTTCATTTTCAATGTATTGACCTTATACTAGACAGAATCATAGACTTCAGTAACAAACATTTATTGTAAATAAAATTTTCCATAAAGAAATACAATGGTCTGGCCCATATAACAATTATGGAATTATACAAATAACAGGAAACTTTAGAGTTTCTTTTTCCAATGAAAAATTGACATGTAGCATATAGTTATATGTGACCTCCTTCTTAAGGAGCCATGGAAAATAATGAGAATGTACACAGAGTAAGTAATTCAAGAGCATTAGCTACACAGTAACCAATTACATAACCCTTGAGGTTTTAAATTATAAATAGAAAATACGCTATATGCTACAAGCTAGTGGAAACCCGAGTTCTTGCATTCATTTAGGAAAATTGTTATGTGTGAGTTTTACACTTTTAGGAGGGGATCACATAGACCATCAAAATTACACATTGGTCTATTGAGGTAGTCCTAGTAATGAGACCACAGCCAACCGTGACAAGAAATGAATAATTGGCAATTGAGTAAGGGGGGAACTGACCTGTTGTAGTGAGAATTAAAAATAGCAATTGTGTGTTTTCCAATTAGAATTCGTATGAATCAAGGTCGTGAGAAGACAAACACCTGCAATGCAACCAACAGATATTATTAGATGAGAGTGATGTCAAAATAACACCACTACAAACAAATGCCAAAAACAAGATTACCTATATATGAATTAACTAGATGACAGGGGTAGTCTACCAAGAATGTCTAAACATCAAGGGATAAGCTACAGAAAAACTAATAAATAGGGGTTAGGCATACGAGGAAGCACCAGGGTTTAGTGTAAAGAAAAAAAAATACTCAATAATCTAGGAATTCATTCCTCCTAACCTTGTCGAAGGAAATGCGCCACGATGGACTATTACACACAAATGTGAAGCTCTTGTAATCAAACAAACCTTCATAACCAAACTTGAAAATTAACCAAGAAAACCCATTAGCAAAGAGGAAAATCTCAAACTACAATAGGGAGCAATGGTAGAAAGGCGAGACAGTACTGCTAAGGTTAATGGAGAACCACAGTAAAACGAAAATGGTACCTAGAGACTTAGTAAAAGGAGAATACTACCAAAATTAACGGATAAACAAGCAAAGGGGGATGAAATCAATCCAGTTTCCACCATATTTCTATACTTCCAATGATACCAAGGAATAAAGGATATGCGTGAAATCCTCAGACCATGGCCACGGTTCCTTCTTGTAGGAATGTTAGGTGTACGATAATCAAAAAAATACAAACCAAGGAAAAATTAAACCTTTATATGTGATTTTCAAACCAATGCAGAACAAAATGATTGCACCATTTAAAGTTATTAATACTCATTACAGAGGTGATTCATAATTTACTTGGCAACAACTGAAGGGATAAATTTCCACAGCATAGGCCATCACTTAGTGGTCGAATTTCAAGAATGAGTACCATGGTCTGACCGAAATTGGAAACTGGTGGAAGAATAGGCTTAGGGTTTGAACAGAGCGACAACCACCATTAATCTCTTAGATCATAATCCCATCATTCACAAATAAAGATACTGACAAACCCAAGTGAGGTTCACATGGGAGGAGTGTATGTGGCAACGGAGGATTTGAACTTCATTCCCAAAGTCATTGCGTGACAGATGTTAGAGTGTACATTTGATATATGGGGTAAGGCCAGCCTTAATATGGCAGGTGGCCCTTAAAAAAACAAAATTAGCATGACATGCCAGGAAATAATTGAACTACATAATTTACTTGTAAAGAAGCATAGGTAGGTTAGGTCTGCATGACCTCCCAAATCCACATACTCAAATAATATATGGTAAAATAAAACACACACCATTAACATTAAGTAAATTATTCCAAGGTCAGAAGAACCTTCATATGTTTTTGAATTCTATAACCAAAGGTACTATAATATAACCAAGGGTCCTATAATGTTAGAAGAAGTAAAACCATTAGAGAATGACATAATGTTGATAACTCAACCTATACTTTAACCCAACACATATATGTATGTTGCAAGACAGGAATAGGAAAGATAGACTATCCACATAAAGAGTAATTATGTTACCTTTAGTAATATTTGTATTTAATAAGAAAAAAAAAAAACACATTGTGTCTGGAAATGGGGTTCATCACAGTTACAATTAGAAGTACAGGGGAATTAATGGTGCGATGTGAAAGTTTTCAATTGGTCTCTTCGGGATTGAGAGAAAGTGAGAGTCATATAGATAAGTAAAAGTGTATTTGAAAAATATTTAAAATGCTCTAAAAGGAATATTGAAAAAGTATCAGTGGAGGATGTCTTATGTTAATGTAAAGAATAACGTATATAGAAATTATAAAGAGAAAATAAAAGTATATTTTAGAAAATATTTAATCGAGGAAATTGAAAAATAAATTATTAAAAAAAATGGAGAATAA
>APFE031647209.1:0-23648 GCA_000404065.3 Pinus taeda | reverse complement strand
TTTAGTACCCAGATCTACTGTGATCCATTGGTCTTTATCCACCAACATATCCTCCATCTTGAGTTTCCACAACTCAAAACTCTAACCATTAAATTTCTCCATCTCTATCTTTCCACTGCTCGCCATCTTCTTTCACCACCAAAATCGATCTCGCAGATCTCCCACTGAACAGGGTCTACCACAGGCCCAAGCGAAACCCCTCAACAACAAAGGTGTCCCCTTGAAGCCAAAACAGCTCTGATTCCAAATGTAGGCTTTAACCCTGTATAGAAATTGCCTGCATACGAATTCTAAAACACAGAAAATAAACAATGCGAGATCATAACACATAAAACACATATACATAGAGATTTCCCCTGGATCCCAAAACCGGGACTACCAGCTTGACTTTTATGTTCCTTTCAATGTTACAATACATATTTATACATGCCAAAGCATCCAATACCATGGACCGAAAACCATCGCGTCCAATACCATGGACCGAAAACCATTGCGTCCAATACCATGGACCAAAAAGCATCGCGTCCAAAAAACATGTGCGAAAATCATGCACAAAACCATAGGTGGGTCCGCCCAACCTAACATAGGGCCCAAAACCAAAATTTTCTGGGGCGCTACCCCGGACCCCATAAAGTGGGGTTACGGGTGCCCTTCAAACCCCCTGTTAACTACATGGAAAGAATATAACACAACCCAACACAAAAAATGTGTGCCAGGTGTGAATGGAGATTAAATGTGAACGGTTATTTTTAATTTTAAATTAAAGGATATATACTCATACCTCTTTTGAAAAGTAATTATAATTTAATTAACAAAGTAACTAAGTAATATTGATGCAGGAGCATCTAGCTCACCATGACCGGGTGAAGTCTCACCAAGCTAGAAGATTGTTGAATCTCTGGATTGTTTTTTTTATTAGTTTATGAAGTTATAAGCTAGGGTTCTAGTTTACTTTACTTTTAGTTGTTAAATGTCAAAGTTAAATGTCGGTTAGGGTTATTATAGGTCAACAGAAATAAATATCAGTTTAGGAATTGATCTGTTAATTTAGGAAATAAAAGACAAAATTGTCTAAAAGCAGATCTTGTAATGACAACCGAAAACTGTGGTTACCCCACAAACTATTTTTGTTCAACTGACAAACAGAGGCAGATTTAAATTAATTGTAACCATAAGATATAAAGGGAGCAATGTAAGAAAAGAGCAAGGTTCTGCAACTGCATAACATAGTAAAAAAAGAAACAGATCTATTTCAATAAAAATCATCCATCTGTATATATTGTTTGTCTGTTGTAAGATTAAATTTCTTTTTTTCATTTATCAAATTGAAATGAATAGTGTTTTGACAAATAGAGAAAGACTACGGTGAGGTCGTGTCGTTTTTACATTCTCGTCGAATGAACAAATTACAGCAAAACTAATTAACTGTACAGCCACAGAGTGAAGGGCCAACGTGTGGAGACACGGTTCGAAAAGTGGGTTACAGTCAAGGACTCGAGATCAAATAGGACTGCACACAAAGAGCTGAATAGCAACCTACAGAAAAGTTATTTCTTTTAAAACGACTCCCCATAATTTCACAAGTTAAATAGTGACAATAAGATCTAGTTTTCATTGAAATTGACCGATATACGATTACATAACATCTCCTGACAAACCCAACAAGTGCCGCGTCCAGAGTGGACAAACCCTGGCCTAGGGTTTGAGAACCGAAACCCCAAATAACTAGTCAAACGAACGACTGACCAGAATAGGTAGGCCGAGACCTAAATTCCACAAAGAATAACGACTGTGCATGACGAGTAAAGAAGGAAAAATAAAATCTACAGAAAACCCAAGAACACTCAGTGCATTGATTAGTTGTAGTGCCAGAGCCTACCAGCAAGTTTCACCACCCTTGAAAGACCGAAACCCGGAGGACCCACGTACCTAGGTCGGACCATGACCTGTATACACAACAGAGCATCGTTAATACTTGTACATTGCAAATAACCAAGTCAAGCAACTATAGAACAAGAGGGTTTCACATTTAATTACCTGAGTAAGCGGATCAAAGATTCGAGGAGTAGAGCCAAACCGAATAGACGAAGCTGAGACAGGAGGAGAGTTTTCTGGTTAGCATAAACCCCAAGAGGGAGTCAAAATTAAATCAAGGAGAAATTACCTGTTTCAAGCCGTGGAAACCTACTAAAAGTGTTGCCTGAAATCTGAGGACGACGGAAGTTAAACAAACTGCGCACAGAACAGTGACCAGAGACACCCATCATAACAGCGAGGGCGACCAAACCGTAGCAGGGGCAACAGTATAATAACAGTGAAAACATAACAATAGCCGAGAACAATATCTGGATGAGACCCCAGACTCCAAAACCATTTCACAGCAAAAATGACAGGATGAGACTGAAGGACTTACTATGTGAAACAACAAGCGAACGTGCCAACAGAACCAGAGTGTTTTCAATCGACCGAACATCGACAAGCATACAACCAAGTGTGGGAGACTTACAGTCATCCATAGTGATACCCGAAGAAGAGACAGAGACCTCCATATTTCCGCAGAACAAGAACCAGACAGAAAACTCATCAAACCCTCATAGCAACCATAACAAAGAATAGAACTGTCTCAAATGACCGAGAAACCGAGGTGTTTTGGCAAAGAACGCGCAGAGAAACCAAGCCCAAGGCATGTAGGGAGAAATGAAATGTGGCAGTAATTGCTCGCAGCTACCAACTGACGTTCACTGATCACCTTTGCATGCGAACACCGGAAAAGTCCAATACTTTTAAATCTAGCGACCGTTGTTAAGTCGTGGATACATAGAGTTGTGGGCCAGTGTGGCTAGGCTACACCAAAGTGGTATCAAATCATTTGTTGATGTTAGTAGGAGGGATGGAGAGAGGAAGGCGAGGTCGTGGCAGAGGTGCTCAAAGATTGGCAGAGGAAGGAATGAGAGAGGATATTGGAATTCTTGCTGCCCGTTTAGAGGCAGTAGAGGCAGGTAGATGAAGAGATCCAGAATTAGGCAATGCCAACGAAGAGGAAGTTGAAGAATCAGCAGATGGACCAGAAGGTGAATCTGTAGAAGTGAGATTGTTGAGATCTGTTTTAATAACAAGTAGTAAACCCAAGCCAGAACTCCCGATGTATGACGGTAGCATGTCTATCGAAGTTTTATTGGATTGGATTAGTGAGATGGATAAGTATTTCGAGTGTGAGGAAGTCAGCGAAGACCGCAGGGTTAAGTTTGCGGCGACGAAAATGAAGGGACACGCAACCCTATGGTGGGATAGTGTCCAGAATGAAAGGAAGCGATCGAACAAGGCGTCAATTAAAATTTGATCAAGAATGGTGGCCAAGTTAAAGGGCAGATTTCTGCCAAGAGACTATCAGATTGCATTGCACAGGCAGGTGCAGAATCTGAGACAGAAAGAATTGACGGTGAAGGAGTACACAGAGGAGTTCTACCGAGTGAATTTGCGGGCCGGATATACAGAGGATACAGCAAAAAGAATAGCCAGGTATGTAAATGGGCTGAGATTAGATATTTTGGATGAAATCAGTATTTTATCTCCGAACAACATTGAGGAAGCGTATTAGAGTGCGATGAAGGTTGAGGAGCAAATTACCAGAAGGAAAAATGCCTAGAGAGGACGAGGAGCTAGCAGAGGGAAAGGCCAGCCCTGTGGCAGGGGCCGAACTGCTAACAGCAATGAGGAAGCTAGCAGTTCTAAAGCTTCTAGATCAGCAGATAGAGGCGACAGCGCGAGAGGCGGTAGGTCGTCCCAGCGAGACAGGGGAAATGGCCGAGGTAGAGGGACTGGTTATCAATGTTATAGGTGTCATAAATGGGGCCACCGCTCATTTGAATGTCCAGAAGTAAATCCAGCTGGACAGCGGGGTGCGTATGTGGCGCAACCAGAGGAAGCAGCAGCACCTCCTCAAGAAGTAGAGACTGCTCCATAGACAGGAGAAGCTTTGGTGCTGCACAAAGTGTTGTTAAAACTAGTCAAGGAGGTCACCGAACAGACGCAGCGGAAGGCTTTGTTCAGGACGATTTGTAAGTTGCAAGGTAAGTGTTGTAAGTAAATTATTGACAGCGATAGTACTGATAATTTAGTGTCCATAGAGATGGTGGAAAATTTGGATTTGAGATGCTCGAAGCATCCCAATCCTTACAAAGTTTCGTGGCTGCAAAAAGGCCATCAGTTGCTGGTGGATGAACAAAGCGAGGTCAAGTTTCAGATAGGTAGATATAAGGACAAAGTTGTTTATGACATCATGCCAATGGATGTATGCCACATACTTCTGGGCAGGCCTTCGCAGTACGATAAGAAGGTGGTACACGATGGATTGAAAAACTATTATAAATTTGTGAAGGATAGAATCAAGCATACGCTTGTACCCATCAAAGAAGAAGGGACAGTAGAGACTAGTGAACTGAGAACACTGTTGGTCAGCGGAAAACAGTTTTTAAAACAGGTTGAAGACAACAAGATAGGTTATGCGGTTGTAAAGAAAGCAAGGACAGTCTTGTTGCATACATAGATATCAGATTTACCTACAGAGATCCAGCAAATGTTGGAGGAGTTTACAGACATAGTTGTAGATGACTTGCCAGACAAGTTACCCACCAAAAGGAGCATAAGTCATCATATTGACTTCATACCCGAAGCCAGTTTGCCGAACAAAGCGGCATACTGAATGAGCCCCAAGGACAACGAAGAAATTAGGAAGTAGGTGCAAGAGCTGTTGGACAAGGGATTGCTAAGGGAGAGCTTGAGAGCCCTTGTGTTGTTCCAACGGTCCTCGCTCCCAAGAAGGGAGGAGAATGGCGGATGTGCACCGAATGAAGGGCCATCAATAAAATCACCATCTGGTACAGGTTTCCGCTGTCGCAAATGGATGATATGATGGATTGTTTAAGCGAGGCAGCTTATTTATCGAAGATAGACTCGAAAAGCGGGTACCATCAGATTCGGATACGAGAGGGGGAAGAATGGAAGACAGCCTTTAAGACGAATGAGGGGTTGTACGAATGGCTGGTTATGCCATTTGGGCTGAGCAATGTGCCTAGTACGTTCATAAGGTTAATGAATGAGATGCTGAAGGAGTATATTGGGAAGTTCGTGATAGTATACTTGGATGACATCCTTATTTTCAGAAGAACGAGAGAAGAACACCTTCAACATGTGCAAAAGGTGTTGGAGAAATTACAGTAGAATAAACTGCTAATAAACTTGAAGAAATGTACTTTTATACAAAAGGAATTGATTTATTTGGGGTTTGTAATAGCAGAGAATGAAGTGAAGATGGATCTGGAGAAGGTGGCAGCGATAGTGAATTGGCCATCTCCCAAAAATTTTATTTGAGGTACATAGCTTTCACAGATTAGCAAGTTTTTACAGGAAATTCATAAAGAATTTCAGGGAAATTTGTGCGCCAATGCTAGATACCATCAAAAGGGCCAGCAAACCTTTTCGATGGACAGAAGCAGTGGAGAGAAGTTTCTAGTTGTTGAAAAAGAAGATTACTAAGAAGCCGATCCTGAGATTACCAGATTTCAAGAAGTTATTTCAGGTTCGCTATGATGCCAGCAGGACAGCAATTGGAGTTGTACTCAGTCAGGAGGATAAGCCTGTAGCATTCTTCAGCGAGAAGTTGAACGAGAGTAGACAGAAATACTCATCGTATGATAAGGATTTCTATGCTGTTATACAAGCATTAAAACACAGAGGCATTATTTATTGGGAAATAAATTTGTGCTATTTTCAGATAATTCTGCACTATAGTATGTAATGCAGCAGCACAAGCTCAACCAAAAACACGTCAAATGGGTGGATTATTTGCAGAGTTTCAATTTCGTATTGAAGCATATTAGTGGGAAAGCAAACAAGGTGGTAGATGCGCTGAGTAGGAAAGCTCTACTTCTGTAGGAAAGCACTGTGCAGGTGTTGGGTTTTGAGCACTTACAGGACTTATACTAGACGGATATAGATTTTAAAGAAGCCTATGAGGCATGCCAAAACCCTTTAGTGAGAGATAAAAGTCCTTGGTTGGACTAAAATCTACAGGAAAAGTTGTTGTTTAAGGGAGGACAGTTGTGCATACCTAACTGCTCGATGAGGGAGAATATTATTCGAGAGAAGCATAGTGGAGGTTTGACCGGAAATTTCGACATGGATAAGACCCTCGAGCAGCTTAGTCATTTTTATTTTTGGCCAAAGATGCGGAGAGATGTACAATAGTTTGTGGCTAGATGCAAAGTGTTCCAATTAGCAAAGGGTCACAGTCAAAACACAGGACTGTATACACCGTTCCCTGTTCCAAGCTGACCATGGGACCCAGTCAGTTTGGACTTCATCTTAGGTCTACCAAAGACGCCGCGAGGATACGACTTGGTAATGGTAGTGGTGGACAGATTCTCGCAAATTCCGTGCAGAAAAACCAGTGATGCCACCCACGTGGCCCACTTGTTTTTCAATGAGATTGTCAGGTTACATGGATTGCCTAAATCTATCCTTTCGGACAGGGATGTGAAGTTCACAGGACACTTTTTGCGTACCTTATGGAAGAAAATGGACACACAGCTAAGCTACAGTTCTGCATATCACCCGCAAACCGACGAGCAGACAGAAGTTGCAAACAGGATTCTGGGAAACCTATTGCGAAGCTTGGTCGGGGAGAATTCACGGATGTGGGATCGAGCGCTAGCACAGGCGGTGTTTGCTTACAATGACTCGCCTAACTGTAGTACGGGCTTTAGCCCATTTCAGATCCTTTACGGCATGCATCCTCGCTGAGTGCATGAACTGCGGGACCTTGGACTGCAGGAAAGGTGAAGCGCAGACGGAGAAGATTTCGCTAACGCGATGAGAGATTTGCATGAACAGGTGAAGATGAAATTATAGGATAGCAGCTTAAAGTACAAACAGCACGCATATTTGAAAATAAGGGAAGTACAGTTTGATGTGGGGGACAAAGTCCTCGTGAATTTACGCAAAGAACGTTTTCCCAAAGGTACGTACAATAAATTAAAGTATAAAAAGATAGGGCCTTGCAAAATCCTTCGGAAGTTTTCAGCAAATGCCTACGAGATACAATTACCAACCGGAATAGGCATTTCACCTATCTTTAACATAGCAGACCTGTTCCCTTACACGGCTGACCCAGAGGAAAAGGAAGAAGATGGAACCACGCGAACCACATGGAGTACCCAGAAAGATGGAGAAGCTTGGAAGAGACAGATGCCTTACGTTCAACTTCCCGAGATCGAAAGCATTCTCGACACTCAAGTGGTTAAACGAACTCAGCGGAAGGAATATATGCAATACCTGGTCAAGTGGAAGAACCATCCTATTGAGGACAGTTCGTGGCTTGATGCCAGGAAAATTGAACAGACGGGAACTTCAGTCGAGAAGCTCATGGATCGGAGCCATGATTTCTTTTTGCCTGGGAAGCTTGATGCAGGAGCATCTAGCTCACCATGACCGGATGAAGTCTCGTCGGGCTGGAAGATTGTTGAATATCTGGATTGTTTTTTTTTATTAGTTTATGAAGTTATAAGCTAGGGTTCTAGTTTACTTTACTTTTAGTTGTTAAATGTCAAAGTTAAATGTCGGTTAGGGTTATTATAGGTCAACAGAAATAAATATCAATTTAGGAATTGATCTGTTAATTTAGGAAAGAAAAGACAAAATTGTCTAAAAGCAGATCTTGTAATGACAACCGAAAACTGTGGTTACCCAACAAACTATTTATGTTCAACTGACAAACAGAGGCAGTTTTAAATTAACTGTAACCACAAGATATAAAGGGAGCAATGTAAGACAAGAGCAAGGTTTTGCAACTGCATAACATAGTAAAAAAAGAAACAGATCTATTTCAATAAAAAATCATCCATCTTTATACATTTTCTATCTACTGTAAGATTAAATTTCTTTTTTTCATTTATCAAATTGAAATGAACAGTGTTTTGACAAACAGAGAAAGACCATGGTGAGGTCATATCGTTTTTACATTCTCGTCGAATGAACAAATTACAGCAAAACTAATTAACTGTACAGCCACAGAGCGAAGGGCCAACGTGTGGAGACACAGTTCGAAAAGTGGGTTACAGTCAAGGACCCGAGATCAAACAGGACTGCACATAAAGAGCTGAAGAGCAACCTACAGAAAAGGTATTTCTTTTAAAACGACTCCCCATAATTTCACAAGTTAAATAGTGACAATAAGATCCAGTTTTCATTGAAATTGACCGATATACGATTACATAACATCCGCTGACAAACCCAACAAGTGCTGTGTCTAGAGTGGACAAACCCTGGCCTAGGGTTTGAGAACTGAAACCCAAAATAACTAGTCAAACGAACGATTGACCAGAATAGGCAAGGCGAGACCTAAATTCCACAAAGAATAACGACTGCATGACGAGTAAAGAAGGCAAAATAAAATCTACAAAAAACCCAAGAACTATCAGTGCATTGACGAGTTGTAGTGCCAGAGCCTACTGGCAAGTTTCGCCACCCTTGGAAGACCGAAACCCAGAGGACCCACGTACCCAGGTCAGACCGTGACCTGCATACACAACAGAGCATCATTAATACCTGTACATTGCAAATAACCAATTCAAGCAACCATAGAACAGGAGGGTTTCACATTTAATTACCTGAGTAAGCGGACCAAAGATTCGAGGAGCAGAGCCAAACCGAATAGACGAAGCTGAGATAGGAGGAGCATTTTCCGGTTAGCATAAACCCCAAGAGGGAGTCGAAATTAAATCAAGGAAGGAGAAATTACATGTTTCAAGCCATGGAAACCTACTAAAAGTGTTGCTTGAAATCCGAGGACGACGGAAGTTAAACAAACTACGCACAGAACAGTGACCAGAGACACCCATCATAATAGCAAGGGTGACCAAATCATAGCAGGGGCAACAGTATAATAACAGTGACAACATAACAACAACCGAGAACAATATCTAGACGAGACCCCAGACTCCACAATCATTTCACAGCAAAAATGACAGGACGAGACTGAAGGACTTACCGTGTGAAACAAAAAGTGAACACGCCAACAGAACCAAAGTGTTTTCAGTCCACCGGAGACCGACAAGCATACAACCAGGTGTGGGAGACTTACAATCATCCACAGTGATACCCGAAGAAGAGACAGAGACCTCCATATTTTTGCAGAACAAGAACCAAACAGAAAACTCATCAAACCCTCATAGCAACCATACCAAAGAATAGAACTGTCTCGAATGACCAAGAAACTGAGGTGTTTTGGCAAAGAACGCACGGAAAAACCAAGCTTGAGGTGTGCAGGGAGGAATTAAATGCGGCAGTAATTGCTCACAGCTACCAACCAACGTTCACTAACCACCTTTGCATGCGACCACCGGAAAAGTCCAATACTTGTAAATCCGGCGACCATTGTTAAGTCATGGATACATAGAGTTGTGGGCCAGTGTGGCTGGGCTACACCAAATATATCTATTAATAATACTATAAAATTTATAATCATTGAGTCATGTTTTATTAAATAATTTTGAAGGGTTAAAACTGATAATATAAAACACTAGACACAAATATAAAATCAAATATTTGTGTGGACGCCTATATAGATGTAACTCGTGTATGATGGATGAGCATATTTACACCGAAGGTGTTCTCTTTGTGGGGTTGGGCTAGGCAAACACTATTTTCCCTAGCCTATCCCCTATTTTCATCGTCTTCCAACCAATTGAAATATGACACATGGAAAAAAGTACACTGATAGAAGTTGTCGTGTGAAGTATGATTTTGAACCAACATTATTCTTACCTATTTTGGCGAAATTTGCTTCACACAGTCAACGATCGGAGCAGGTCTTTTCGCATCATAATTGTCGATGAAGGGGAAATTTGATGTGAAGGATTCGAATGAATTCCCAACCAATAATATCCATCCATATTTGTCTACCTCCATCAAACTTTTTAAGACCATATGACACTTTGAACAGTGCAATACGTCAACCTCACCACCAAACAACTCTTAGCACTTGAATAGTGCAAGCCATCAACCTCACTGCCAAAATCTATGGCATGACCAGCTCATAACTTTTCAAGAACCTGAAAAGGGAAATCAGGAAGCACCCACACACATCAGATCCACACTCACTCCTATAATCCTCCTGGACATGCTTCTCTTATACTCTCGCAACATATCCATAAAAGTGGTATGGAGTCTTCCAAATGCCATCAAATACCTAAACCTATAGCAAATCTAATATCATATATGCTTTGAACTCCCCTAGAGACTTTGATATTGTTAAAGCCAAGAGATGTGGGCATGCCAACCTTGACACCATTGGCATGTGAATTCTTAATGAAATCCAAGAAATCCTAAATCTCCCCTTTGGTTCTAGGATACTAAACTGGAGCCCCACATACATCCCTGAAATTATAGTAATTAAAATCCTTCAAAATTTCATATCAAAGGTGCCTACCCAAATCAACATGGCTTTCATTGCAACTAATCTCAGGACCCTACATGTGTTTGTTGCTCCTCAACCTAATCGCCATGTTCCAACTCCTTCACATCCATTTAATATCCATTCATCACTTGAGGAGTTGGCAGCAAGAAGACCTGCTACATTCACTCCATCACCTCAATGCAACGTCCATGTTCCAACTCTTGGAATAGGTTGCAATCAAATATCAAAAAAGGTGCAGCGAGTGGTCGTATCATTCTAAATTGTATCTTTCTATATTATATTATAATAAGGTTTAAGATTCTGACATAATTATTATTTTTATGCAATATCTATATAATATTTTTAATAATAGTAATGGTTAAAAAGTTTTACAAAGTTCAGCTTTATAGCAATGATAATGGTTTTGGTTTTTTTAATATAATAAAAAAATATATTTTTATTGTTACGTATGTTTTTAAAATATGTATATTTAGCTTATTTATTATTTTTTAGTATTATTTATAATAATATGATATAAATAAATTTATATTTTTTGTAATTTATTTTAATTTTAATAATATGGAATGTATTATAATTTCTATTAACATTATATAACTATAATAATTTAAGTTATATCAAATTAAATGTATTTATTTTTTTAGTACTAAATATAAATTAGAATATTTACTTAATGTTCAAACCATAGTTCATTGATCTCAAACGTTTTTAAAAGTATTATTAATAAAAAAGTTACATAGGTGTAGCTTGAATTTTATATATATTAATATATATTATTTATTTTTACATTTAATAATGAAAATAATATATATATATATATATATATATATATATATATAATATATATATATATATATAAATATATAAAATTAGTTTTTATGATTTTTTTTATTATGGTAATGTGAAATGTATCATAATATAGGTGTTTTGATGCCAATCATGAAAGGGTATTGTTAGCTTGATGGGGCATGACCTAGGTTTAGCATTATCTGTGTCTTCCAACAAAACCCTAATTGTTGGCCCTTTCAGCAACAACCTATATAGCGTTGGCTGCAATCTCACCCGAAGTAGTATTGGGAGATGCTAGAACCAGGTTTCTACATCCAGAGGCCTGTGTGATGGTTTCCTGGAGTTCTTATGGCTTAGATCTACCTTCACACAACTCTAATCCTTCCGAACAAATAACTACTGCAAATCTATCTAAATGACTTCGAAATCTTCGCGAAGGTACTTAATGGTACTTATCATGCATAAAGATTACAGGTCTACCACTTTCATGTAGTAAACAAGAATTAATTCATATAAATCATAACACAAAGCGAAGATATATAAACTTTGCAGAAGTAAATAATAAGACACATATGCATCAATTTCGGCCCAAAACAATCTTTATTAAGTATAAGCATTCAATTACAGACTTCTTTCTCCTGCGCGCTCAGTTGCAGGGACCCACGCACTCAACCTGCGGACTTACCAAGGTATTCACACACTCAGCAGCAAGAGCCTTCCCCTTTCGGCTAAGTATAGGAAATAAACATTTCTTACCTTAGCACCTTGCCCTTACAATTATTCTTCACTATTAGATCCCCTTTAAGACTCGTTATGACTCATCTGTATATAGTATTTGCTTTACAATACCATGGTCCGCGAGCCATGAGCAGGTATCAAAACAACTCTATCACCTACCCAACTAAGGGACTAAAGCCCCTTTGACTTCTACTATCTTCATGCTCTACTTCCACATTTCACCAAGACTTTACATTTACTACAAAAAGATATTACAGAATTTGCCCAAAACTTAACAAAATTGACCCTAGGGACCCCATCCCAATAGGCCCCCAACAAAAATTGGGTGACTCGCCCTTGAGTCACTTAGCCGACGCATATACCTTGTTGCGGAGGTCGATAATTTCCACCTTCAACACCTCTATGTCAGCAGAATCCTACACTGCGGCCTGCTACACTTCCTCTTGGACTGACAGAGTAAGATGGATTGCTTCCTCTGTCCATGGTTGTATTCTGGTCTTTAAGACAATCTCTTTTCTCTACAGCTCTTTAATTTTTGTTTGGAACTATTTTCCTTCTTGTAATCGAATGAAGTGCTGGACTGGCGCCAAAGTGTGCGCAGTGGCCCTGAGTTCATCAAACTTTTGCTACATCTCCTGGATATATGTGCCAAGTCTCTGCAGGTTTGGGTCCTCCTGTAGAGTTGTCCATAGTTCCATTGCCTGCTCAAAGATCAATGTGCAGCCTGTGACTGTTGCATCCAAAGTGGCCATGCTCTCCCTGATGGTTGCTTTGTGTTGCTCCCTGATTGCTGGTGGAGTGGTTAGCTACAATTTTAACTCCATCTCTGAGATCTTCATTTGGAGCTAAAATGTTACTCGATTGATCTCATCCTTCGATTCTCTGACTGTGGCAACCAACTTCTGAATCTTCATTGTTGTTGTTACATCTTCTAGAATGTGAAGTTCTGGCAGCGTCTTACATGCTTGTGTAATTGCTACCTCGAAGCTCTGGCTTCGCATGGCCAGTTCCTCATTTTCCTTCAGCGCCTGAGCATTTTCTGCAAAGATCTGCTCATTGTTCATCTTTACCTTGCTGATAACTGATAGCAAGCATTTCTCCTTGATTATGAGCTCGTTTGATACCTCCTGATGAAGTGTGTGGAGAGTTTGAATAGGCAGTGTGGCTAAGTTGACACCGACATCCTTGATTTGTCCGAGCTAGGTGTTTGCTTCATCTATCTCAATGCATAGTGATCCCTCTGGTAATGGTATGACTCTAAGATCCAAAGTCCTATCTGTCTCCCATTCATCAATAAACTTTTTTTTCATCTAACATTGCCTTCATGTTTTTCCAGGCTCTCGCTTTTCTTGCAAGGTTTCTTACTTTTTCCATCCTCCCATTTTTTTTCCTTTTTGCTGGCAATGTTCTCAGAAACACCAACGTGTAGTTGCAACGCATAAAAACATATTTTTTAGTTCAAGTGCCAAGTTTGAGGGCTAAATGTTATATAATAATCTCCCAAGACATGCACGCCATGTGGGTCTGACAACCTACAATAAGAACAAAACTCTATTGGATAGCTTGATACTCCATTGACCTCCTAATAAAACAGTAGGCCAGTAGCTTGTCCCATCCATTTTGGATCAATGTTGCCATTCCTTTTCTACAACGTGCTTATCATTATTTATCTGATACTCTATTTTTTTAACATTATTTCTTTCTGAATAATGCTATTTTTCATAGTTTTAGCGAAGTGTTGTATCTAGTAAGCAAGTTCATTGTTTTGCAGCGTGTTTAACTTTATTGGTTGGTAATATGTGAGTTTGCCAAATTTTTTTGGTAGTGTTGGTAAAATATTTTATCTCGTTAAGAAATGTATTGTTTTGTCCTTTTTTTCCATGTATAAAAATTAGGACTCCAATTCAATATCATTAGAAAAATTTACGAGCATGTTTTTCTGTAGATTGCGATAATATAGTTGTGTGCCTCCATGATATCTAAACTCTGATTCCATATCATTAAAAAAAATTATTAATGTTTGTGTATTTCATTGATATAAAAGTGTAAAGAGTAGTTGATCGAAATCATCCACTCTATTTCGAGATTACAAAACACTTGTAAAGGAAACCTCAAAATTACAAAACTTAAATATAACAAGGAGCCACTGTCGTGGCGGTAGTCCCTGCCGAGGTCTGCAAGGAAAACACAAATGGATTGTATACTGTCCAATTTGAAATGGGATTTGAAATGGAACTGAAATAGTTCGTTCAATGTGTAATTCGTTACAAAAATTTCAGTTCAAAGTAAAACATATATTTCAAGATTGTTAAAATATTTTAAATGGTTATTACCTGGTGTTGCTCTGGCTCATGCCCATTGCAAGAGACATATGTCTGAATAACATTTATTGCCCAGTCTTTAGACCTGGAAATAAGATTGGATCACATTTAACAATAAACAGAAACATAGGTAAAATAATACCAAATGCAATACAAACCTCTGCGGTGCTGAGCCCTCCTTTCATGGCTCCACATTTGAGCTTCATTTGAGCTTCTTCTGACATGGGAGCGTCATCCGAACTCATTTTTCCTACCAGATAATTAACTACCTATTACTTTGGGATCACCCTTTTCACTGGTTGATAACATGATGTGCTCCATTGAGACAATGATGTATATATATATATAGATATAGGTTCCTCTGGTACTCTGAGGTATGTTCTATTGGATAAGTTTTAGTATTCAAACGACATGCAGCATGACACGTATTATATAACGCGTCCATTTCATATATGGGTACTTGTTTATCTACCATGCTTCACTCTGAAAGAAATGTTCATGTTCTAAGGGTACAATCACATAAAACTATTTAATTAGAAATTATTGAATAATTTATAAGAGTGTATTTTTTGAAAAACAAAATATTAAAATAAATTTTTGAATATGCATTTTATTAATGTCAGTGGAACTTTCCAATTTTACATCAAAATTCCATAAATAGATATTTATGGTTAAATCTGTGTAATATTTGAAGTTCTATTTGAACAACTAAGAAATGATTTGCTCGATTAATCTATATGTTTACGATAGCTTTGCAAATTTTAAAAATATTTTAGAATTTGCAAATTTTAAAAATATTATAGAATTTAATGAAAAATAAGGCGATCAATTGTTTGACAACTGGACAAGGCATTTGTAGACAACCGTGGCCACCTCTTCATATGCAAACAAAATATAATAACAAAATTAAAAATATTTAATGATGTCTCTTTACATGTGAAGAGTCTCCATCATAAATTGGGAATGAATCTCCATTATGAAAAATCTCATTACATGTTTGTTTAAATGTATAAATGATTAGTTTATAATAATGTAATATCCCCGTGAATGTAAATATTTATTTTAATTTTACTACAACCAAGCAGACTATTTCTATTTGTTTAAATTATAAACTATTTTGGAATTAAATTATTGAAGGACAATTTTTTTACAGTTATGGGTAAATACTATTCTTTATACTAGGTAATTATTTATGGAAACAGTTATCTGTGCCAAAACTAAATCCTAGAGTATTTTTACAGTAAATGATTAAGAGGACGGGGATTTAAGATCAAGAAAGAGAAGGGAGTTGTGCTGAAAGGTCAGACAATCTTGAATGGCTATGTCTGGTTATGACTAGATAGCTGGTAAAACTTTAAAGTCTCCACAAGAGAGAAAACCCCTAAGAGCAAGGAGTGGCATGAAGGAGAAGATTACCAATGTAGGTAATCTCAAGGCAGGGAGGAATCAAGTGCTAACCTTCTATCATTAGTTCTGGACAACCAAGTGCTAACCTTATATCATTAGTTCTCGACAATGTAATCTAGATAAGTATAGAGTTATTATATAAATTGTTCACTAAATCTAAGAATTGTTGAGAATGGCTAAACTATTAAGGATATAATGATAATTTATTGTGCAAAAGAACAAGAATGTTTTCTTACTTCTGGAATATGTCATTAGAATTTTTTATATTGAACTAAAAACAATGCCTTTAGAAAGAATAATAGAGATTCTTAAAAAAAAATCCTTTCTACATTTCTAGGAAGCAAACTCTATTACTAATATGAGAAGATTTAATTAAGTAAACTAGAAACACAATTAAATCGTGAGAAAGGACAGGTATAGGCTGAAAATAGAAATATTACATTACCCAGAAAAGGTAGGATAGATATTCTTTGTAAATAGAAATACACATTATCTAGAAAAGGTAGCTGATAGATGTTCTCTGTAAATCGAAATAATACATTAACCAGAGAGGCAGTTTCCCTATTTCTTTTTCTAAATTAGGGACAACGATTAAATTCACCTATTAATAAAAAGAATGGTAAAATTGATGAATGAAATAGTCATGTACACATTGCAATAAGTAGTCATTAAACTACTTCCAAAAGTTCTACACCATATAAAATACGCATACATATGAAATCTGTAGATTCAACAAACCTATAACTCATTACGAATAGTCATGGCATGAGACAAGAAAATTCCATAAGCTAACAAATTTAATTAGGTAAGTTAAGAAGTACAGACTTCTGGAAATTTTACACCATATAAAATATGCAAACATATGAAATTTGTAGATTCAACAGACATATAACTAATTCCAAATAGTCATGGCATGAGACAAGAAAATTCCATAAGCTAACAAATTTAATTAGGTAAGTCAAGAAGTAGAGACTTCTGGAAATTTTACTGTAACATAAAAATTACAGGCATCGTAATTGTAGCATTACCAGTCACAGGGCTTTAAAAAAATAGTGTAGTTTTAACCATCGAGAGAGTCGAGGAAGGACAACGATGGACCCCTTTAAAAAGAAAGGAAAGAACTATGTGTCCATTGAAATACTTAGGAGAATAATAAAAAAAAAACAGTAGGATGAATACGATAACCCTTTTCAAAAATAAAATCTAGTCTTAAACGTTTCATTATCAAGGGTGGCCACTCGAGAACTAGAACAAATGCAGATAGAAAGCTCCACACTCAGCCAAAGTCATATGCCACCTTGCCTTACCAAAAAGGCCTCTCATTAACCTCTGGAACCAAACACTAACAAGCTATCAGAGGAGCTATGACTCCGTAGTCTCAGAAGAACACTTTAAAAACGTCCTTAACAGTCTTAATAGTTGGGTGGTCCGTTCTTAAAACCCTATTCTGAACAGTAATAGAAGGATTCAAATTACCCGGAATTGGTTGCGTTTTCAAAGCCTGAAGCAGGGTTTGCCTCAATGCCGGGACGAATCTTCCGACCAGGGGGCCAGACCTTCCATCACAACAATGAAACTGATTTAGTACATGCCAATGAAAACCTTAAGAATCAGAAATAACATTTAAAAAAAAAAAATTGATATGAGAAACAGTCATGCAGAAGGAGTCAATAATTCTTACCTTTGAATAAAAATATCAAGCCCAACCTTCGCGGAATGAATTCCAAAACAACGGAGTGGTTTTACATCCTTCAGGGCGTTCGGAGAAATTGATAAGCAGAGGAAAGGGTCCAGAAAACCTGCATAGCAGTCGAAGACCGCCATCGAAGGGCCGACCAAAACCATAAGGTCTCGAAAAATTCGAAATGAAACAATGACCGGTAGAAAGAACTCAGAAAATTTTGTTTCAAACATTGGCTTAAACCTGATATGTACGGTAAATTTTACTTGGTCAAAGCCAATTAATAGCTGGTCAACGATCAATCGATGGCTAATAGTCCCAGGCAGGGACTAATAACATAGACAAGCATAAAATCACAAAGATGGGCCGTTGGAAAAACCAAATCAATAATACGAAGTTGATATCATATGTTACAGGATGAATAAGATAATAAAACCAACAAAAATAGTTAATATACACTCTTTATATTAATTATCTATTTCAATACATTACATTTGCTATGTCACGAATAAAGTTGGCTGGAAAGAGGCCCTTCAGGAGATTATTATATTGAGATTATTATATTCACCATGTAGCAGATAATGTTTGGAAACTAAAAATAATTATATTGTTATACGTTTAACTAAAACAAGACACCCGCTGCTTGGAGAACCAAAAAGTAACAACAACCTTTGAAGCCATTTGGATAGATAGACAATCGCTTTGATGAGGAAAGCACATTAATAACCAGATTTTCCTGATATGGACAAGTTCTTGAAGCCATTTAATTCCTTTATAACCCTTGTTTAAACCTAATCTCATATCTCCCCGGAAAATGATCCAGTTCAAAAACTCTTTTATTAGCGCATCTTCTGTTCGTGTATCCTTATCACAAACAATATCTGAAGAATCAAGATGCATTGAAATGGTGATGGACTGGTTGTTCTTTGGCTAAATATTTACCCAAAGAATCAACATGTTTTTCAATAAGTTTCATTTCGAATTGTAGTTAAATGCAGTATCCTCCACCATTTGTGAAAGAGATTTAACCTTCAATTTTTGAAAAAAAAAATGGAAGTGGAGAAAAAGGGTTCCATGGTTGCCTGGTAAAGAGTTCTAAAACCGTGAGGGTTTGCAGCAAATCCCTCTTTCCGCATTCACCAGAAGAGAAAATCCAAGAGAAGGGGATAAACATTTCAACTGTTATATGGTTGGTTGCATAGCCATTCACACTTTGAGATATGTACAAGAAAGTCGGCATATCGAGGACCTATGACCACCATCTGATAAAAGTAGTGATTCCACCAGTACAGGTCTTTTCCTTTTCGCATAGAATTCTTTCCAGAAAATCAAGAATATCCTTCTTTCGCAGCCCATAAAAGGTAACCAAATCAAGACCCCATAATCCATTACATTAGATTCAACACTCCTGTGTACATTACTGTTGCACCAGTTCGTCATTCTTGCTTGAGCATTGGCGTTATAATCTAATCCAAATCCAAGCGTTAGATACTATTTTTGTTGAATGCATTAGAATCCATTTCTTGAAACTGATAAAGACTAACAATATTATAGCAAATGCCATTAGATTGCTGGCCCAAAATTAGGGGTGGCACGTCATGGTAGAGGTGGTGAGTTGCAACTACACCAACCTCCTTTCCAACAACACCAACGGTTTAGGTGTCCCAATATAATAATCCTACGCAAATTTAGCTGAAATTGCCACGCGAATGGATAATGGCACCATTCTCGCCATTGAAATTTCCATTGCATCCGGAGAATGGCATGACTAAATTAATTGGAAATTGCACGACACATATGAACCTAAATGCCTGCTTAATGTGGATGCCATGTGTCAATGTTAGAGACAAAAGGACGATGAAAGTCTCTTTCAAAAGAAAGCCTATTGGTCTAATTAGAAAAAAAAGGCAAGTACCCGAGATTAGAACCAAAAAAAGACGAGTAACCAGAATAACCATTTATCTCAAACCTTTTTATATTATATCACAAGATGTCGAAACTTAATCAAAGATGAAATTCAAGATTCTAAGTTCTAAGTAGAACAAACAAATTCACTCAAAGGAAAACACTAAAGAATAGAGGAAACCCCAGTTAGAACAAACAGGGTCACTGTCAAGAAAACACTAAAGTCATTTTTTCCTTCTTTAATTCCCTCAACCATTTATAAAATAGATTTGGAAAGATGAGAGCCATCCATGGATGGTCCAGCTGCAGTTCTTCAAAGGCTATGTCATACAACTCATCGTTGAGATCACTAACAATAACATTCATAGCGCCCTCTCTCGTTGTCTCCAAATCATACAAGTAATCCGTCTTCAAAACTTCAACACACTTGTTCTGCTTCACAATCCCTGCAAACAAATGTGTCCAATTTCACTAGGAGCAACTTCACTTGGTAGAAATGGGCGAGCTTCACAAGCTCTAGCCTACATTTCTTCAGAGCTCACCTGGGCAGTGTACCGAAATTTTAGAAACGTTTTGATACTTTCACCACCAATTTCCTGAAACCTCAGCCCTGGGCGAATGTAACACAAAAACCATGGTGGAAACCCGACAATGGTTCTGGTCTTCAGTACATTTAAAAAAAAATTGAGTGTGATTTGAAATTAAAATTTCAAAGTTTGGATGGTTTTCAAAATTGAAGTAAGCTTATCATTAGTGCGCACAACGTAATTCTTAACTCGTCGTATATGTATCGTATACTGCGCTCAAAACTCGAATTTGAAATTTGAAATAGAGGGACCGTTGCCGCGTCTGGAAGGTAAGCCAACAAATATCTAAGCGATGTGCATTAATGCCGGAGTCAGAGCTGCGGAACTGCCGCGAAATAGGGGAGAGCCGTGAAGGTGTTGGAAGCCGAAAAATGTTTGACCATCGAACGGAGGTTGCCAGATGCTATCAAAGCTTCCTCTGGCTTCCCATGGCCATGTACAGGCTGGTTAGCTTTTGCTATTAAGGAAAGCCCCTATTCAGTTAACGCCTTTGTAGCCATGGCGTTTATCACGGTGACCCAGTAACCGTAATAGGGCTGTGTGGTGATGCCAAAACATGTGGCAACAACTCTCGGGATGGATTTGGGAGAAAAGAGTGGACGATTTTATAGAGGATTTTAAAATGAAGTTGTTTATAATGTGATTTTTTGGAGATTCCGGTGACAGAATTCGGTGGAAGAAATTGAGGTTAAATCTTGATTTGTTACAGTTAAAATGGTTTTTCAACTGCATAAACTAGCTATCAAACTTGCGATTCCAATAAATTGCTGCTGGATTTTGACCAGAAAAACCCACGAAAAAACCTTCAAAAATTCATATTATAAACAACTGCTTTTAAAATTTGGGAAAAATTAGCAACGCGGAAATTATTACTTAACCGTTGTGGTTGAACCAAATGGATAATAAGATATAGTGTTGCTTTAACGTGGGAGATGGCACTGTCATGCGAATTCCAAATGACTTTACTAGTGCGCCAATTGAACGTTAATAAAAACCATGAAATCAGAACAAAACTTCATCATAACTAAATTAAAATCTTGTCAAATAATTGTATAATGTAAGAATATTTACTTAAATTATTATATTTTATCAATTTCAAACGATTCTAATTTCATTTTAAATTAAATTAATTCATATTCCTTCCCATTATAAAATTAAATTTCATAATTACATTAGTTTCTAATTCATTTTATTCTAGTTTAAAATTTCAATATAAAACATTCTTACAAATACTAATTCAAATTTATAATTTCATCTCTTTAAACTAATTTTTACTCAATTTTAAATTTTAAATTATAATCTTTTTTAAATATTATAGTATAAAAATTAAAATTTATAAATTTTCCATGCTCTTTGCTAGTTATTAAAATTTTAAATATAAATATTCATATTATATTCGATATTTTAATGTTAAAAATAATAGAAAATTTTCATATTATTCAATATTTTAGATTTGAATAAAAAGAAAAACCAAACCAAACCAAAATATAAGGTAAACTAGACCTTTAAAATTTGAGAAGGAAAACGTTGCAAATATTCTTAATCGTTGTGGTTCACCAAATGTGGCAGGTTCCGTTCACTTTGATGCGATGGAATCAACATCGTGAACATTTTTTTATTTTTCATTGAAACGGTTAAAATGGGTGGTGGGGCCATCAAATCCCTTGGATTCTTTAGTTTTGAAATTCCCACAAAATTGATAACGTTCCATTGTAATTTATTATTTATTATTTCAATGAATTTTCAATTAAGTTAAACAACATTATTAAAGAAATTAAAAATATAATAGAGTTTATTATTTTTAATTTAAAACCATGATTAATAATCATTTTAATAACAAAAGGCTTAAAATCAATCAAGATTAACATGCATAATTGGAAAAAAAGAATTGCGAAAAAATCATATTCGATTCGAACCAGCTACTTATATTCAACTATAATAGTTAATCAAACTCAACCAAGATGAATTATAATGGTTAACTATAGTAATTCTGTAAACAAAATTAAAATAGTTAAAAGGACTAATTAATAATTAATCAAACTCAACCACGATAATTCATAGTTAATCAAACTCAACCATGATCAATTATAATAGTTTGATCGATGAATTATGATAGTGAACTTTGGTGAACCATTATAGTCATAAATGGGTAAATCATCGTCAACTCCGTTTCCGTTAACGCCTTCGTCGCTGTGGCTTTTATGACGGTGACAAAGAAACTGTAACAGTCTGTGTGGTGAAGCCAGAACGTGTGAGGAAAACTCTCGGGATGGATTTCGGAGAAGCGAGTGGAGGGTTTTATAGCGGATTTCAGAATACGGAAAACAAAATCACAATGTGGCGAATATCTCTTAACCGTTGTGGTTGACCAAATGGGTTGTCATGAATATTTCTTAACCGTTGAGGTTGACCAAATGGGTTGTCATGTATAGTGTCGGGTTAAAGTGGGAACTTGGCTCTGTTGTTTGGGATCCATTTGTTTTACAAGTGTGTCGATTGAAGGTTAATAAAACTTACCAAATTAATTTAAAATGGTGTTCTTTGTTCACACTCTAAGAAATCTGAAAATCAAATGATGCAAGCACGGTCATATGTGTCCGCCATTAAAGTAGCAGCCTAATTGTATTTTACATGAAACAGATCGTGGCTAAAAACAATGCTAAAAAAACGCCCATGGCAGACGGTCTGAATGGGGCATCGCAGTTGAAGCGTTGCCTTTGGTTTTTGCAAGGGGATTTGCCTCATTACTCCCATCTGTGCTGGAATTTGGCGTACTATGACCCGACAGAGCTTTAGCACGGCCAATAAATGGCGGTGGACCGGAAGCTAAAGGAGTCTCCGGTGCGGGAATAGCAGACCCCATGGTAGGAGTAACTGGAAAAAGAGTTCCGCAGGAGGTGTCGTTGCGGGTGCGGGAATCGAACCTGAAGCATCACGGCAACAAAGAGAAGAAAATAATAGTTTACAAAGAAATTAACGAACGGATAATGGGCGGCTTGAATGGAACAGTAACATCTGCAGATATTATCGGAAAAGAAGAAAAAGATTACTACAAAGCCATCGGCACTGCTTAAAGATTTCCATTATTAGGGTTTATTTGTTTATCTGTGCATTGTCGGATAGAAGATGTGCTAATCTTGCACTTTGCTGTTTGGTCTCAAACCCGCGCCCAGTTCACAGGAATACCAAGGGGACTCGATGCGGAGAAAACAGGCCAGGCAGGCAGGTGAATTAATGGCAACCGCATTAAAGACGGCAGAAAATACTGAGTTGGGGGCCGTAATGTAGCCGATGCACGGAGACAGAGTCAACATTAACCTTGGGCATTCTAGCGGGGCTGGATGAGCGCCGATCTGAGCTCAGACCCCAATGGTGTTGCCGGCTGCCACGACGAGCACCGTCACCACCAATGTTGCTATGACAAGCCGCCTCTGCCTTGCTACGCCCGCCATTGTTATTGCTTTTGGTGGCGTTGGAAGAAGATTGGAGGAGAATGAACGTGAGTTCAGAGAAGTGTTGGTGCAAGTGGTTTTAATTTATAAATGGTGGGATATAAAGGAAGTGGCGCCATTCAAGAAGAAGCACGACATAGGAATGTAACTAAGATGGCGAATATTGGGAGTTTTAGAAAGCAGTGTGGTTTTTAACAAACCCACCAACACTGTGTTTTGTTTTTTAAAAGTTTGTTAGCGAACGTGGGTCGGCAGCCCACTAACGACCGATTTAACTTTTTTTCAAAGAGTTCTTTT